>WOUH02051384.1:0-11290 GCA_009936405.2 Stevia rebaudiana
GAATTCCGCCAGTCTTAAGAGAGTTTAGAGAGAAAAACCTTGTAAGTGTTGTGTGAGAAACCCAACCCGATCCTACATTTTCAAATACCCAAAGAAGCAAATTATAAATACAGTATACGTCATGTCATTCCTACTTTGGTTTCATCTCAATCATCTATTCATGTTAAGATAATATGTTCAAATATTGTAGCTAGGCAGACACAATCACATAATGATAAAATGTAACACAATGGACGTGTAAAAGCAACAAATAAAAACTCAAGTTTTTAAAGGTGTATGAGACCATCGTTAGATCGCGGTTCGTTGAGAATAAGGAATGGGTATACTAGGCTAATGTATCACCCTAGATGGCGAAAGACGAGTAGCTGAAAGCATCACTAGCTTACGCTTTGACCCGAGTAAAAGTCAATAAAATAACATAATTAAATTTTCTCTCCCCAACACCAAACCATCTCCATATTTTTCCCAAATATAAAGAATACCTCAGATATTTCTCTTATCACTCACAACCACTCTCAAACACATATTAAATTATACAAACCTCACTCACATAAAGTATGGGGAAGCTGTTGTGAATGCTTTAAAACCATGTATAAAACCTCTTGAGCGTGAGGGCATGGGTACCACATAGGCCCCTCATGCCCCAAAACACCACCCCCTACAAGTGACTGGCTCGTGAGTGGAGTAAAAGTAAGTGTGGTTGTGCGCAAACATGCTCATTTTTTTCAATCAATTAGAATACCGCATTACCCTCTTACTTTTTACCCATCACACTCACACTCACCCTCACTAACCCCCACGTGGCACGTCCTCACCCGAGTATTACACGTAGTCTAATAACTAAATTTATTGGACGTGAGATTATGGTATGTATCACTCCACCACGTTTTCACCTCTAACAACATCATCTTTCCTACACCCTTTCTACGATAACTCTTCGTCCCCGGACATCTTCTCTATTTTTGCCACCTCCGACAACGGTATGTTCATTTTTTTCCCAAATCATCTTTCTCAATCCCCTCTCTCAAATTCCTATTCACCTTTCTAGATCTCATCTCTCTAACCCTTATTCATCTTTCTAGATCTCCTCTCTTTAACTTCCTGCCAAAATTGAAGTTAAGAGACCGTTGAAAATTTTATTTAACCATGTCACTCCTTGATCTCGAAGCCGCAGATCCATCATCGGAAAGAGATTGTTATGGTGGGCGGTGGGATCTTCGGAAGCCGCATCTTCCATTAACTCAATAATACAAAGATTTAAGTTATCAAAAACTTATTTAATACCATAAATTCAAAAACCGTAATTTATTTGCACTAACTAGGATATCTAGCTGGGTAGTGGGGGTGTATTAGGTAATGGGTGGTTGTGTAGCAGGTGAGGCCTTCGTCAGATGTGGTTGACTGATGGTGAGTGGAGGTCCGGTGGCTGAAGCCTGAAGGTAGGGGTAGGTGGTTGGTTTGAATCTGTTTATCTTTAATTTAGTTATTTCAAGCAAATTTGATTTACCGGAGTTAGGCTAAGCCTAAACTCGTTACAAAATCGAAATTACAAGTTCCAAGCTCGTTACAAAAAGTACCCAACCGCTAAAACACAAGGACTATTTGTGTAATTTAATCTTTTAATTACTGGCTAACTGGCGAACTAGATGACTCGTTTCCTTTTATACTTGCTATCTTGTATTTATAGTCTTGAAAAGTTAGCTCAATGGTAGGGGGAGAGCACAGTGACCGATAGGTCTTGGGTTCGATTCTTGTCTAGAGCAGTTTTCAAAGACATGGCAATGACGCTCGTCCCGGGCTACTACCCGGCTTCGTGTCCGAACCAAAAAGGCTTTACATGGCAAGGCTAAAGGTTCCTGCCCGGTTTTTCCCTCGAACAGTTGGTTGACGAGTTTCGACTCCAGTCAACTTGGCCCGTAAGGATGGTTGTGGTGAGCCTCCGCTGCGATCGCAGCATAGGGGAGCCCCAATGCCGACGAAAAACACCTGAGGGTGTTAGAGGCGGGGTTTCAATCTCGGTCCTTGCACCTCTGAGTGCAACGGTCATAGACCGTTGCACCAACTGCTGTTCTAAAAAAAATCTTGCATTTATAGATTCACTTGCCATTAATTTTAACATTATTAAGGTATCTCATACAAAGAGAGAGAGTGGGAGACAGATTACCTCACAATCTTGGGTTGGATCAAAATCATCGCAAAATGGATCTAGAATCATATTAGAATGAATATGGCTTGTGCACTGCAAGTTAAAATATCTAGAATTATATCATGTTGACGAAGTTCATATGTTTTTATACATGTATATATATAAGGCTCACCTCTTCATAACGTTTAAGAGCGTTTGCACATACTGAGTTGGCTGAATTGGCGTTAACATAATTACCTTGACAATTGTGTATGGCTGACTACAAATCAAATTGTCTTACATAAGATTAATTATTAAGTAAACTCCACCTGGCTTTTTTATAGTACTAAAAGAAAATTTACCTTGTGAATGTCATCTGATATAAGCCCCATACGATGAGAATATTCCAATCTTGAATTAAAATCCATGAACTTATGGGTGAGAGGACTACATAGAATGTAGCCCTGCACAGGTTTATAAACACAAACATAATTCATATTTTTCTCATTTTTGTAATATAAATTGTAAATAAATGCTATTATATTTCCGAAATAATTTAATGGCTCATATTATAGTTATTGTATCATCTTATTGATTGGCGTGAATGGTAAACTTTTATAATCAATAGAATAAATAGATGGCTGGTTTAAATTTCTTAATTGCAAAAGTGAAATATAGGATACAATGTTTTAAGGTTTATAAGGTTTAATGATTTACTTGGATATTAAATGTTGGTAGATCTCCATGCTCAATACCTATAAATGTGATCAGGTTACAAACATCACAACTTTATCCGCCATGAATTAAATCAGAGAAGAGAAAAAAATATTAGTTACCTTCATATATGTCTAGAGTGATTTTGGGAACGACAATGCCACTGTAAGAAATTCCTGATACGTATACTGGATTCCTCAAAAACTTAGGATGCTCACTCAGAAACTGTTAATGGATAATTAAAGACAAAGAAGTTCACTAAAATGCACTATTACGGAAAAAGTGTGTGTAATGATCCAATGGTATGTAGCATAATTGGGTGCTACTATTTCTAAACTATGCAAAAAAAAAAAGTGAAACTTTTTAGAGCATTCACATTAAAGTCTCTAAAAATTATATGAGTGGCTTCCTTATATTATAAAGATTGGTTGAAAGTGGTTGTAAGTAGAGAGATATAGAGAAACTGATAAAACCAGTAAATATAGAGAAACACTCTTCATTAAAATAAATTGGAGAGAAAAAATATAATGATAAAGGTATAAAAACTATTATTTAATTGAATAGGAGAGAGAAAAAGTAATGAAAAGTGTAAAAAATATTATTTAATTGAATGAGAGAAAGAGAAAGTAATGATTTTTAGTGAATTATAAAGATAAAGATGAAAATGCTAATATAAATGCTCTACTTTTTAAGTTTTTTAACGATTCAATTTTTTTCAAACTTTAAGAAAGTCAAATGTGCTGGAGAAATTTCCGATTACGGACCCCAACACATGTGCCGGCCCAAGAGTTGTAGACAAGTTGGTCTTAACCTAAGGGGTATATGTGTTAGCTAAGTTTAAGGATTAAAGTAATAGTCTAATTATGTAATTTGGAGAACAAGTTGTCTGTAGTTTATAAATGCCAATCCTAGGTTTAGGGTTAAGGTATAAGAATTGTAATTAAGGTTTTGAAAATATATTTCCCTAATATACTAGAGAGTTGTTCTGGTAATCAAGTATGTGTTTGATATCAATTCTCTCATAAAACGACCATTGAATGGATCTTTAAAAAGTCATTTGCTCTGAAAGGAAGACTTAGGAATAACACCCATAATTATGTAAAAAACAAGAAATATATGTTCATCTCTAAGCACGATTTGGAATCTGGGTGGATTAATTAATGGTACCACTTTTGCCAACTAGAAATTGGATCGTGTGTTACCGCTAGTGAATTGGTTGTTGGATCATTTGTCCGAATATATAGTATTGCTTTAAGACATTAATTTACAAATTCTTTATCTCTAATACGCATTTATGATATGTAGGATAAATATGCTATTAGTTTAACCTTTTGAAGAAACTCAACAGCATGGGTGACTAGAATTGTGTCACTACTAAACCACGCTTCTTTAGTTTCTGCGTATGAAAAGCCGATACCAGGAAGCACATCCACGCATATGATACTAGCCGCCTACAAAATTACAATAACCATTCACCGAAAGAAACTAAATATAGCGTTAGCTTAAGAATTCAATTGGTGTAAAAATTAGTTGAGCGTGTAAACCTGTGTCCATGCATTTGGATTCAATGATAATGTGAGATCGTTGATATCTAACTTAATGGGACCTACATGAAATCAAATCATTATAAGCCTAAAAGTGAGTTTAACTCTAAATAGAAACATTAATATAATAATACACTTCATACAAAATATAATGCAAACATACAAAGAATAAACTTAGATTTACTCAATTAAAGAAAGTCATCAAAACGTTTTAAAATTTTGAAATCATTCACTCACATTCGAGTTCATATTTAATTTCTATTTACCTTAATCAATCAACATTAAAATATGCCGTTTGTCCACCTTATAATTCTTAAATCAACAAACTAATAAAATGATTTTCACAACCACTATGAATTAAATTTCAAAATAACCTTTGTTTTTTTTCTTTGTTAGAAGTTTTATTGACTAATTAAAGTTTGAAACAACGATAAAATCATTCATAAGTCTTTTTAAATGAATGACAAGATCTAAAATATGAAGTAGTTGATGAAATAATTATTCTTTTGCTATTCGTATATCCATCCATATGATGAAAACAAAATACCTGTTGAACCTTTATGCTCAGTTATCATTTAAATCTTAATTAAGAACTAAAGTTATTTAGTTTGCTGAATTCGTTATACGGTGACTAACCTATATATATTAAGGTAGTGTTTAATATGCATGAATGAGGGCTGGAATGGAATGAAAACATGTTTGGTTACATTTAATAATGGAATGCATCACTACAAAAGAAACACGAATCATTATCTTTTAATGATTTTCATTCGTTAGGGAAGGGATGTCTTTTTTCATTCGTTTTCTTAAAGCAATGATCCGATCAATGATCTAACTTATGACTCGACCCATGATCAAAACTATGACCTGACCCAAGACACAACCCATTACCTAACCCGACCCATGACTCGAACAATGTCCAACACATGACCTAGCACATGATCCAAACCATGGCATGAACCATGAACCGACACATGAAGCGATACATGACCAAATGACCAAACCATGTCACGGCCCATAAATAGACCCATGAGTTGAGCACATAACCCTACCCACGACGGGGACAATGATCCAAATAATGACGAGAACCAACAGACCCACGACCTAAACCATGATCCAAACAATGACTAGAACCATGACCTGACCCATGAGCTGAAAACATAGCTCGACCCATGGCCCGAACCATGAGTCGACCCACGACACATGACCCAACCCACGACCCGACCTAAGACCCGATCAACGACCCGAACAATGACCAGAACCATGACCCGATACAAGACAATGGAATGGTAATGATCTATTTCATTCGTCCCTTGTCCGTTCCATTACTATGTTCATTCCATTATCAAGTCATTCCATTAGAGCATACCAAACATACCCTAAGTACGTTTTATTTTTAAAATTCCTGCCTAATTTCAGCATTAATTTAATTTAACTTTTTTTTCTTTGTTTAAACAAATTTGCACTAAAATTCTAATTGGCAATTCGGATCATCAAATTATATATTTCAACAAGAATCCATAGAAACCACTTTTGTCTCTTTTTTCCTATAACTTACGCAGCAACCCAAATCGATAAATTTATTTTAATGCCTAGCTTTTTATCGGATAAAATATGTCACGAATCATTGTCGATAGTAAAATATGTCAGTCAAATGTGCAGTCATGCTAGAACCAACCAGTTTTGGTCATCCCGTTGATCCCATTGAACAACTTCATTGGTTTCTCTATGGACTCGGTCCTAGCTTTGAAAATTTTCCACTTCGGTTCGGTCGGTTCGATCCATACCCGCCTTTGCCGATCTTCTCACTTGTGCCGAGAGTCATGAACTTTTTGTCAAGACCCTTCACGGCTCATCTAAACCAACTGTGGCGTTCCAGGCCCACACCTCCGACCCACGCAACAATCACCAATCTCGTGGGGATACCAATTCCTCCTCCAACAGTAAACAAAACCGCAACCAACACCCCTCAAACTACCCCAACCAAAACCGATCCAACTTTTATTCCCCAAATCACAAATCTCCAACCTGTCAACTATGTCGTAACCAATTCGGCCATTATGCTTCTCAATGCCCATAACTTGGTAAGTACAGATCGAGTTTGATTTGATTGATTTTCTTTCATAATTAAGTACGATGGGTTTTTCCATAAAATAGATTATCTTCTTTAGTTTAATATATTCGGATAATACATCAATACTTGCATGACAGATGGTAATGTCACTTGCTTACGCTCAATTTTGTGAGTTGTGTAAATCAAGAGAGGCAATGATACGATCCAACCTGTGAAATTTAGAAAACCGCCCACTCATTTGTTGGATTGAATACCGAATCATGAGAACCAGTTTTTGCACGTTTTATTTGTTTGTTTAATTTAGTTTTCATATAATAGGTTTCAACGAATTAGTTTAACATGTTTGTTTCACTATATATGTAATTGTTTGGCATTAAAAATACAGCCGAGAAATTATTGCAAAATTCTAGACTTTTTGCGGTCTTGTTCTTTGCATCCTCTTAAAGAGTAAGCACCAACTATTTCTCTAGCTTCTTAATTAAGAGTTTGTTAAAGAAGTTAAAATCAAAGTTAGCATCATCGTTTATGTCTCTGCCATTTGAACAAGTTGTCCTAAGTTCGAAACCTATGATTGTTTTGTTCTGTTTTATTTCTACTACTTTTATATATTTTTATTTCATTTGGTTTTTGTTTCGGTGCTATCTCCCATTCTCCCGTCTATGACGTAAGAAACTCGACATATTTTGCAACATGGAGGTCTTAATGCTTCAAAGTTTATTTTTAACAATTTAAAAATTATTCTACATTGAATGCTTTTTTCGGCTTCATTTTTATAAAAGTTAATGCAATTGTAGAGTTTAACAGGTCACACCATGTAGAGCCTTTGTTTCTTTCTTCTTAATTTTGGCTATTGTTTTACATGTCTACACACGCGACTAAGTTTCTACTATATATAAAACTACTTTGGAAGGTTATGTATACATGTAATGTCGATCAAACTTTCAACCAGATTCTGTGTCCATCTTGCCACAAGCACGGGTTATTTTCCAGTTGTTCTTATGTTTAAAATGTATTTTATAAATTTATTTAAATACAGGGTGGTTACGTAATAATATAATAGTAGTGCTTAAACCCGCAGCGTGTTGCTGTGGCGTTGAATCGTAGAGTGAATCGAATTTATTTTGTTGAATGAAAACATTTAATATTCTATCAACTCGCTTCGAACAAAGTTTTAGTTGAAATGTAGTCAACTGAAAACCTACATAAATTAAGCATGAAAACTTAATGCACACAAATTGTTTGTGGTGTCGAAACATACGCTAACTAGAAACTTGCATATTATAAAGGAAAACGTATTGTGCATAACCCGACTCGTTTTTTAGGGAAAAAAACTATACGTCAAAACGTTGTTTTTGTAAAGTTTTTCTTAAGTTAAGGAAACGAAAGTTTTAATTTCAAAAGTTAGAGGGGGAAAGTCGCCAGTTAAAAGACCCACCGACTATGGTTTTAAATTTTAATAAATACTATATACAGGTGAGTTAAGTATTAATTAGCAGTTAAAAAAATTACTCCAACAAAAACTATTAAATTGTGTTATTAAGGTCACTAATTATAATAACAACTTTATGAGTGTTATAAATATAGGATAGAACTCACTAAAAACAGTATTTTGTCTAAAAACAGTATGAATAAATATTGGTTATTTATTTGTTTAATCAATAGTTAACATTTAAAGTGTGCCTAAATAAGAATGAAGAGGGTATTGATACATAACTCATTTGTTAACTTTTTGAATTTTCCCTCATTTCCTTTAAACATTCATAACTTTTTCATATGATATTAATTTTTTATAAAATTTGGATCATAAAAACAAACGTTTTTTTCTCCTTAATTTGATTAACATGGTGATATATTTTTTTAAAACATAAAAAAATCTAATACGGTGATGTTTATTCCATAATACAATAAAGCTAGTACAAAAAAATATAGTACACAAATTTCTAGATTATCTAATTGTTTTGAAAATACAGTACATGTTTATCTATATTTTTTAAAATATAATACAAGAATATCAAGTTGTTTTGAGAATACAATACATGTATATAATTAGTTGTTTTAAGAATACAGTATCTACTTGTTTTGAGAATACAATACATGTATATCTAGTTGTTTTGATGATACAGTACATATATATCTAGTTGTTTTAAAAATACAGTACAAATATATCTAATTATTTTGAAAATACAGTACATGTATATCTAGTTATTTTGAAAATACTATACAGGTATATTTAGTTGTTTTAAGAGTATAGTACATGTATATCTCGTTGTTTGATAATACAGTACATGTATATATAGATTTTTGTAGTAGATTATTTTGTATAAGATTTTTTGTATTAATTTTTTTATACTATATTTTTTTTGTAATATGGTATAACAGATCACTATACTAAATTTTTTAAAATTTATATGTAAGATTTTATTTATTAAAGTTAGTAACATTATGGTAATTTTGTTATTAAAACTCCCAGAGTTTAATATCATAAGAATGAAGAAACAAATACCTGTTTGTCCAACAAGGCAATTAAGCCAGAAGCCCCAGGACCACCACCAATATGATATATAAGCGGGTCTTCTTCTGGATTTCCGGTAGATTCAACAAAATAGTAAAACAACTGAACGTCTTCATTCTCCCCTATTCCCACATAACTTTCAAACAAAAAAGTTCAACAAATAAGTAGGAGATTTTAATACATGTACATGTACATACGTATATACATATAACATATGCATATAAATTTAAATCGGCATGCATGTAAACAAGTGAGCAAGACGAACACGGACAAGGCTTGTTCAACTTTGTTCGTTTAACTTTAACAAACAAACACGAACACTTAAAAGAACATGTTTCCTACTTCATGTCCTTTCATTACAAACACAAACGTGTTCGTTTTCATTTATATTTGGATTTCAAGTGAGTATAAATGCAAGAAGATAAGCAATGTGTTGAACGTAAATGAGCGAATGCAAATTTTACTTCTATTTACACGTATAATTACATGTGTGTAATATATTGTAATCATACACTTGAAGGTTTAGATGCATACATAATAAACCACGTACATTAATCAACTTAATTCAAATCTGGACTGAATATATACTATAGAAAGATGATGTTTACCCGGTTTCTAATATGAAAGGAAGATCACCGGGATAACCCGGAAAACAAAGTGTCTCGTCATGGCTTTCGGTCTTGACTGTTTTTAAGTGCCCCTTGGAGCCTTCAATGTCTGGATAGATGATACTTATAAAGGATGGACAAACAATATAATAATACTGTAAATTTTGTGGCTTAAAATAACTAGGCAAAAATGTGTAGATTAAAAACTTTCAATTACTATAATTTCATTTTAAAAGAAAATATGTCCACGATTTGACTTAATTAATATGAAAAGGGGTTGTTTTTCGTTTTTACACCCTATTTTATTTTCTTACACATTAAATAAGAGCGTTTGTACGAGTTGTATTTCAGTCATGTACGGTAAAGAATCTCACGTATACGACTACGACTAGTACAACCTTATACGAGTCATATAGTGTACTATGAAGAATATGTACTGTATACGACCTCTACAACCTATGCAGGTCGTATTTGAGCTCATGTATGATTCGTATACAGCTACACGACCCGTATTGGTTTTCAAAATCTTTTAAACGTTTGAAACGATCAAATTATTAGTTATTTCACGCGACATGAAATTCTTTTATATTTCGTAAATACCAGTCAAACAAACTTTACTTACAATTTCTTCCCAAACGTATATAAAACTTTCAATCGTATTCATTAACGATATCATTTTGGGACAGTGTTTTTGGCGTATATTCCATTGTTTCATACGTGGCAAAAATAAATCAGCCTGTCTTGGAATCTTCTCACGAGAATAGCAAGGATCCCTAATTTGCCAAATTTGAACGACGAGCCTCCAGTTAAATCTTCTCATGGTATCCGGGATTTCAACAAGCAAGCTTACTTAATCCTTCTTATCTCTACTAAATTAAGCATAGAATAAAACGTAGCATAGAATTAAAGTGTGCGTTTTCAACTAGCAAGTTTCGAAGGTCTCACTTACACAAGTGTGTGTTTTCTAAGCCTTGTTTTTTTTTTCATTTTTAGCATAGAATCAAACGTAGATATTCCTAAGAAATTATTATCTGTAATGAATCCCTTTGTTAACAAACTATTACTAACCAACAGGTTCATAGTGGCTGATAGTGCAATGGTATTGTAATGAAAAAAATAAGTTGTACGTCAATAATTAAGGTTAGTGGTTCAAACTCATGCATGAGGAAGATTTACATATCCGATCTAATCTTGTCTATATGGTGTCGGTTTGATTAACGGGAACGAGCGTAAAAGATAGCACTCGCCTATCCAACCAGCCTTTGAAAAAAACTATTAATATTGTATCTTCACCTTCTTTGTAACGAGTTACTATAGGCATCAATGAAGTATATATGAAAACATATTACAATGAGAACCTAGTGCTTTATCTTTGTAGAATTCTTCTTTACTCAAATTTTTTATATTGGACACATTAGATAATTAGATTGATAACAATGTGAGCATCAAATAATCTAAAAGATACTTCAATCAAGCTGGTAAAAATCATAAAACTGAATGTAGAATTTATGGAAAAATTTCCCAAAAAGATGCTGTTACATATGTAAAAATCGGGTTTCTTGGATTTTTCCAACTCAATTGGGTTTTCGCCCAAATTTAGTTTTTTATTTAACTCTCTAAAATCAGGTTCACATAATACATGTCTCATATATATATATATATATATATATATATATATATATATACACATATTGTAACGCCCTGTTTTCAGAT
>WOUH02051395.1:0-11289 GCA_009936405.2 Stevia rebaudiana
GAGCCCACTCATGTCAGAAAGCAACAAGGCAGCTTTGAAAAAGCAATGGAACAACATAAACTCAAGATGGAGATGCAAACAAACCTGGAGAAAAAAGATGAGAAGATGGAGACATGGAAGGATGCGCTTACTGAAGTTTCTTATTTGAAAGGGAAGACTGCACACGGCCGGTAACTATCAGTCCCTTATTTTTTAACAACAAACTCACACATAAAAACTAATTCCTGAATCCACTTTATTCGTCCACTGAATGATGTATTGAACTCATAATTCGTTAGATACTTTTTATGAATATAAAATAAGTCTGGTATGTAATTTGCTACCAGATAACCATAGTCAGATTCTATAAAATTTGATCAATCATGTTTTCAGTCATTTAGGTGGAGAACTAAACCACGGGTTCTCTCATTCATTAGTTTCTACTCTTGCTAATAGTTTAGCACATTCTTTGTTGTTACTATGGGGTCTTGAAGCACAAGAAGATTTTACTATTTGGTGTTAATTAGGTGGTTTTGATTCTCTCCATGGAGCTTTCAATTCGAAGTAACATGTTTCATGTTATGTCAATCCAAACTTGCTCGATCAATTCAATTGCGGACACCATCCTAAAACTGTTGTGACGAAAAACCAAATGCCCGTTGCCGTTCCTATCAATATCTAGCATATGAATAGTTACCATTCAATTCCTTTATTTCTTTGCCTTTCAGTTTTATAAAATTTATCACTTGTCTAAGAGCTTTCATTTTAATATATCAGATGTAAATAATTTGACATAGACTAGGTAAAAAATTAACACTTTCCATGAATACCATAACATGAACTTAATGCATAAGATATGATAGAGAAATTAACATACAATAACAACCTGCCGGCCTTAACATATATTTTATGCAATAACTTGTTAAGCGCCAAAGTAGTCAAACAAATTTTAGTATTTTGTGAGGAAATAATGTTGTCAATGACGTTATTTCTATCTTGTACGAAGATAGCTTTGTGATATATTTATTAGGAGATCGAGTTGGTTTGAGTAAAAAGTTTTAGTTATATATAGAACCATCACCGCCACCTCTGCCATGGCCATCACAACCGTTGCCACCATTTTGCCTTCTTCTACAATCTTAAATTAGAACTGTCTCGTCGAGCTCTACAATATTAAATTTTATGGTTTAGCTTTGAGGTTTAAATTTGTCATTCAGCTTCATAGTTTAGCTTTTAGGGTTTATGGTTTAGCGTTTTGGGTTTGGGATTTAGTTTTAAGATTTAGCTTTGGGGGTTTAGATTTAGGTTTAGCTTTTAAGGATTATCTTTCAAAGTTTAGCTTTATGGTTTTAACATTTAAGGTTTAGCTTTGAGGTTTAACTTAAGCGTTTAGAATTTACATTTTCAGCTCTTTTTTTTAGCCATGCACACATTGCCTTAGGTTAAACTAAAAAAAAGACTATTTAGAAAACTAGTCAATGGTGGCCCTAGCCTCCATGGCTTCACCTATATAAGCTGCGGCTAAAGTTGCAAAAATAAGAGCTTGAATACCACTTGTAAATAATCCAAGGAACATGACGGGGATAGGAACCACTGAAGGTACTAAAGAAACAAGAACAACTACTAATTCATCAGCTAATATATTTCTGAAAAGTCAAAAACTAAGTGATAGGGGCTTTGTGAAATCTTGTGTTTTATTGCTCATTCTTGTGTTTTCTGCTCGTCATTGTTTTTAGGGTTTAACTTTAGGATTTAGGATTTGACGAGCAGGTAGAGAAAGGCGTTTTGAAAAAGTATGGCCCAGACACCGGGAACCTCTACACTATTGACTATACGGTCCGATTTTTGCCTATAAACGGTTTTACAACCAACGGGCCAGTTGGGCCAGTTAAGCACTGAACTAGGTTCAACCGGTTTACTTTGCTTGAATCTGATTAAAGGTTAAATGGAGGATGGCTTTCATTTAAAGAGTGGGATGGTTCTTTTGAGACTTCATTAATCTGGCGATGTGGGATAAGATTCAAGCATGAGAAATATGATATGCATTTATCTTAAGGAGTGAAAGATCAAAAATAAATTTTAAGAAAGACTAGGACTCTAGACCTCCTAACTGAACAATGTTTACCTTACTATGTGCAACAATGTTTGACGTTGAATATTAAAGCCATTAGAATTTCAGTTAGCTCAAACAAACATATGTTAACATACGTATTTGATATTTTAAATGTTGAGAGCATATTATTCCATCTCTTTTAGTTTCTAAACATTATTATTTATATTTTACGATAACATATTATACAAAGTCATGTTATTTATTTGTTAGGATATATATATATATTACATCATCCGGTTCTAAATTCAGTTCAACCGATCAGACGGGTCCGACTAGTGGACCGGTAAGGTGACTGGTTCGATGTTCGGTCCGACTGGTCCGGTTTTGAAAACATTGAGTATCTTGAAAGCCTTGAAGAGAATCTTAGTATTAATGAAGGATTATGATTAAATGATCTGAGATAACCACTGCGATGTATTACCATAAATACTTTATAGTATCTTGTATTTTTTGGAAAGAACAAATACAAACAAGATTTTGCCTAAAAATAATAAAAACCAATGAGATGTTAACATTTGATACGATACATAAATAATATGATATAAAAATCCAATGCATAAAAAATTTAGTACAAAAGATTTACTACAAAAAAAAAAATACAGTAGAAATTATACGGTACAAAAAATACAAAAAAAATCATTTTTTACTAGTTCTTATACTGTATTTTTTTGTACTATTTATTTTTACTATATTTTATACTATCGTATTACACATCAACGTGCTAAATGTTTTAAGTTTTAACAAAGTATATCAGTATGATACTCAAATTAAAAAGAAGAAAACGTTCGTTTTCATGGTGTAATTTTTATAAAAAATTGTTTTCGTATGAAAAAGTTATAAATATTTAAAGGAAGTGAGTGAAATTTCATAAAGTAAATTTTCCATCAATACATTACTTTTTTGAAGGACAAGTGTTTTTGTGATGTGGTGGCTGATCACCTAAACTCAAACCATAATAAAATTATCTTAATATTATAGGTTGGAGACGAAGCTTATTAAGGAAATCGTTAATGACCTGTACAACAAACTAGGTATACCATTAGGGACTACTATACCACTACTTGTTGGGATGGAAAATCGCGTTAAATGCATCACTTCATGGCTAAAAGATGGATCCTCCCATACCGCAGACGTACTCACTATCTTGGGTGTTGGCGGCATAGGGAAGACATCTTTAGCCAAGTATGTCTACGAGTTACATCATCGGGACTTCACAAGCCACAGCTTCGTTGGGGATATCAGCAGGAGGCATGCTGAAACATTTAATGGATTGCTTGAGTTACAAAAGCAACTCTACGGTGATATATCGAAAAGAAACTTAAATCAACTTCATGAAGTTTCTGGATACACCTTTATGATTTGCAAAGTATTAAAACATGAAAAGGTTCTTCTAGTTCTTGATGATGTTGATAGTCTAAACCAGTTAGAAGCGTTGCTTGGTAACAAAGGTTTTCATCCTGGAAGCAAAATAATAATTACAACCAAGGATGCGTCTTTAACAGAAAGGTGTGCATTATTCAATCCCCAAGTTCAACCCAAGTATGTAGAGGTCTTACTTGACGGGTTATGTGAGACCGAATCACTGGAGCTTTTATGCATTCATGCCTTCAAGAGCAAAAATCCCGAAGAAGGATACACAGAGGTTTCAGAACAGATTGTGAGGTATTGTGGTGGACATCCATTAGCTCTTGAAGTTTTGGGCAGTACTCTACATAGGCGAGATGTAGCATATTGGGAAGATTTGATAAAAGGGCTAAAGAAAGAACCTCATTTGCGTGTAAAAAATGTATTGAAGACGAGCTTTGACGCCTTACCATCCAAAAATGATAAGGACTTGTTTAAGCATATTGCGTGTTATTTTGTGGGAACAGATAAATATATGACGGAAACAATAATGAATGCATGCGATATAAACATAACATCAGGGATCAAGAATCTCATTGATAGATGCCTTCTTCGTATTGTAAAGAAAAACAAGTTGATGATGCATCAATTGGTTCAAGAGATGGGAAGGGATTTAGTACGTCAAGAATCACCTGACAAGCCATGGGAGCGTAGTCGATTATGGTGTCACGAGGAGTCATTTGAGGTGCTGAAACAAAAAAAAGTAAGAGGCCATGCATAATTTTTAGTAGTTACCCACATTTCAAATATTTTGTTATGTATATAAAACTATGCTTTTTTTTGTAACATTTCCTTTTTCTCAGGGAACTGAAAATATTGTTGGGCTTGCTTTTGACATGAGAATGCTTGAGAAAGAACATGTAAGTGGGTCATTACAACTGAAAACAGATGCATTGAGTAAGATGGGTAATCTAAAACTTCTACAACTTAATTATGTGCAATTGAATGGGTCTTATAAGAATATTTCAAAAGAATTAAGATGGTTGTGTATGCATGGTTTCCAATTCAAGTCGATACCTTTAGAATTACCCATGGAGAATCTGGTTGTTCTTGACATGTCACACAGCAATATTGAGTCATTTGACATGTCTTATAGCAAGTCACAACGATTTATGAATGCGCTAAAGGTAGATAAGGGGTTTGATGAATCTACTTCACTTTTTATTTATATTTTTGTATTGAGTTAATGAAATTCCATAACCACATCTTTAAACCCATCTAAATTTCAGGGGTTGACTGGATCAAGCTCAAAAGACAAACGATTGCTTGGATCACTGAAGATTCTTGATCTTAGTTTCTGTGAACAACTATGTAGTCTACGCGGCTTTGTTGAACTCCCGGTTCTTGAGAGGTTAATAATCGCAAATTGCCCAAGTTTGATTGAAGTCAGTGAATCCATAGAACATTGTGTTGAACTTGTCTTCATTGATCTGAGTAACTGCAAGAATCTCAAACTTCTCCCAAGAACTATAGGCATGTTAAAGAAGGTCAACAAAGTTGTTTCAAAAGGTTGTGATCTGTCTATTTATCCCAAGGAGACAAGAAATATGGAATCATTACAAATTATCAAGGCGGATAACATCGGCATGAACGCAGAAACCTCTTCCTCTGACGTTGTAGAGGTTATACCTAGAGATTTGACAACCTTTGTGAGTTATTTACCATCATCATTGGTAAAATTGTCGCTTAAAAACATTAACTTGTCAAACAATTCATTTCCTGTGGACTTCAGTCGCCTATCCATGTTGAAGGAGCTATATTTAGATCATAATCCAATTGTTTCAATGCCCAGTTGTGTGAGAACCCTTCCTAGGATTGAGAAACTAAGTATGAGAAGCTGTTTGATGCTAAAGAGAATCGAGTATCCACCGAGTTCACTAAAAATGTTAAATCTGGGATTTAATGTTAGATTACAAGAAATGAGACTTAATCCAAAGATGTCCATACTCGATTTGAGTTTGTTTGACGTGGACAATGGGTCTGTTTTAATTGAAGGCATGATTGAAATTCAACCAATGGAGCATGTCGAAGACGAGTTGTTAGAGAGCTTGGGTTGGGTTGATTTTGAGCTTCCTCAATACCCATTTCAGAAACAGAAATGTGGAATACAGGTTTCTTCTAATTTAAGTATCTTTCTATGTGTGAACTGAATAACTAAAAAATATATATAGTCATTTATTGTGGCACAAAAGTGTCACAAAACACAAAAGAAATACCACTAAAAAGCGCTATCACTAAAGCCTTTGGTGACACCTTTTCGATCTCAAAATTTAGACTTGTAGTCGATAAGTTATACGCAAATATGACCTCCAAAATTTGTCAAACGATTCATTCGTGTGAGTTATTTATCACCTCTAACTTTGCGCGTGTCGCACAAAAGAAGTGCCACTGAAAGCGCTACCACCGATGCTATGTTATAGGCAACAATTTTAGCTCTTTGATTTGAAAGCAGATCAATTTGTTTTCTACTAAAGCTCTAGCATCGGTTCATAGACACACGCAACATTAGAGCAAAATTACAAACCCAGAAAGACAAATTTATCAACGCTGGCTAAATAGAGATATACATATAAAATGTAAAATAGAAAACCAAAAACAAAAATAGTTTCCCTTGTGGAAAAAGCTAGTTCTCTCAAAATTGCTTTTGAGTAGATAATTGAGCTCTAAGATTTTGTTTTCTTCACCTTCAAACAAAGAAAAAGAGCCATAAATAAAAAAAAAAATTAATAATAATACTTTATGTATTTATGTCATTGAGTAGAATACTCAGTGGTGAATACAGAAAAATTTCTTACGGGGTGCAAAATAAGGGCTGGTCTAAAACCGGTAGGTCAAAGAACATAACAAATGGTAATAATATGCATAACTTAAATTAAACAAAGAATTAAACAAGTTAAGCATTATAATAGAAAAAAAAGGGGAACAAATTAAGGAGAAAAGAAGGCCTACTAAACGATATTATAAAAAAATATCAAACTCAAGCTTATATTTTACGTTTTTTAGATGTGTGTAGAGAACACTAGTTAAAAATAGACTTAATTTACCACTAATACCCCATTTTATACTACCAAATATCAATGGTGCCCCCACTTTAGAAAGCAAAGTTCTAATGGTGCCCCCACTTAAGTTGCAAATTTGAGAAATAACCTTAAATCTATCCCAACAATAGGAAGTATTCTCCGGTGGTTGTTTGAAAAATGTGACTATTGAAATATGAATATGATTGGAGCTATGTCAACCCAAAGCATACCAACATTAAGGGAAAATGTAACAAAAAATGAGCCATTAAGATCATACATGTACAAGTCCAACAACCATCCACGGCTGATCAACAGTAACAATAGATAACAAAAAACAAACAAACAAATAAACGTATATACCTAGTAAAGTCATACTAAACCAGTAGAGTTTGAGGAGGGTGGGATAAAGGGAGGTCTTTTCCTTTATCCTATTGTGATAAAGAGACTGTTACAAAGAGACCCCCGACTCAACAACAACAACAGATCAAGGTACTAATAAATTATGTTTTTATCTAACAGATGTCTTATGAATTCGGAATATTTAGCACAAGCTATGAGGGGACACAAATGCCTGACTGCATTACATTTAGAAGCGAGGAACCATCAATGTGGTTTTCCATCCCGTCATCTCCTAACAAGCTCAGAGGATTGAACATCTGCTGCGCACATGAGAGCTTCTCAAGCTTATATGGGTGTGCAGAGTTGCCAATGATAATAGTTAGTACTATGACAAAGAACCATACCTGGATATATAATCGTTTTCTTTATGGTGCCTATGTGGTTGGAAAGTATGTAATATTTCTAAGCCATTGGATGTTTGGAAAAAATGAGATGGAAAATGGTGACCTAGTTAGCATTGTCTTAGCAAACAAAGACATGAAGGAAGAAGATGTTAGTATTTGGAAGTGTGGGGTTGGCTTTGTTTTTGATGATGGGATAGTGAAACAAGATGTTTTGGGATATTACAAGTCATGGAATCATATAATTGGTGGCGATCTCGCTTCTTTTCAAACAACCACCGGAGAATACATCCTATTCCGCACATTTTTTACCCACGCTGCTAATTTTGAAATGATTTCATGTTTTCATCCTTCCGTTGCAGAGAGTGCCCGTTCTAAAGGTATGTATCATTCGGCAGATGCCACAAAAATGACACATTTTTATGTAAACTTAACCTTGTTTTCCTTTCAACAAAGCGTTTAATTAAACGATGTTTTCTTCCCTATGATATGCTACAAAAAAATTCCTCCAAAAAGATGTTCATGAATGATTAATAACATATTACCTTTTCTCTATTTATATCCATAGAGAAAATCAAATTTAGAGCTTTCTCCCAACAGAAGTCTGATTTGGCTGTCCACCTAAGGTATGTTTTACTATCTTATCTTCTTATGAGTTGAAATATGAATTTAGGTTTGTAACTTACTTCTAATTAAGACTTACTTTCTTTGTTAAATTTATTCCGTATTTTGAGCATATATAGAAACAAAAGAGAGAGTAGAGATCGGGTTCTGGAATGGACACAATTCAGAAGTTGCAAAGTGAAGATGATGGAAAGCTTGAAATTTCAAATTGCCATTGTGGAGTTCATATATAATATGTTCAAGTACTTGACGGTAAAAACAAGGAGTCAGCTTTGTTTCTCCTTGAAGCTTTACGTACACACTCGTTTCCTCCAGATAATCTATTTTTCGTTGGTTCTTTACGGTTACAATTGATAGTAATTAAAATAGTGTTTCAACTTTATGTTAGTTGATAATTTATACGTACTTGAGTACGGGTGTATTACATTAGTAAGAGTTCTTCAGGTTTAACAAGGTATGAAAAACACCTTGCATAATTCATGTTTCTTCTTCATATACTTTCGCCATCTTCATCGATTCAAAAATAAATTATTTCATAAACCAAGTTAAAAAAAATATTGACAACAGCCAGTTCTCCCATACACAAAAAAAAAAATGACATCAACAACTAATTTCCTTCATAAACAAAAGTCAGCAAAAAATTTATACATAAATCGGAAAATAATTTTCAACAAATTTAATAAGGAAGAAATAAACCAAGTCGGGTTAACATAATAACACTTAACAATCTACCTCTAATAAAGCATTCCAAAAAATGTCACATGAATTTATAAAAAATTTATGATCTATTTAATTTAATCATTATCAACTCATATTTAGATAATATTGATCTTAAAATAGATTTAAATTTCAAAATCATTTAAATAAATTATTATCTAAATACTTATCGTATACATTTAAAATAGTAAACTACACTTTTCATCCCTAAAATTTGCAGTGCTTAAGAGTTTCAGTCTACCGTTAACAAAAAGCAGCCCTGACGTTAGGGACAAAAACTTTTAAGCCTTACAAACATCAGAGACGATAAACTACAGCTTACTATGTTTAAAATTTAAAATTTACTTTTCTTTTATTTGGATTATTACTAACTAAATTTAAAGAAATTATATTTAAAAAGTTTTTATTGAATAATCTCCAAACTCAAACCATAAATTAGAGACATAGTGTCAAACATCAATTTATTTTGAGTCTTTGCAACATAATAACTTAATATATATATATACAACGTTTCAATGAAAAAAATTGGTTGTGTAATACACGGGTTTTAAGCTAGTATCTAATAAAAAAGTTGGCTTCTTATAGCTAATCAAGATTTGGTTGGTTACAGATATAAAGAAAACAAATGATAAATATATACCAACAGAATGAAAAATACGTTAAATAACTAACAACTGCAATGTAGTTTATTGTTCTGGTGGACTTGGTTCATCAAACCATCTTGGGGGATCAAATCCTGATCCGCCTAAAAAGAAACCAAAATATAAAATAAAATAAAATAATAAGATTATAAATTTCCTCATACAAAAGTGACCAGTGGGAATTTAGAAGATAAGAGAGAAGAAACAAGTCTCCAACTCTTAAAAACATTAGCAAAGATTATTACTTATGAGTTTATATCAGATTGGTATTTTTTTATTCTTTGTTTTAATCAAGTATTTTAGTAAAAAAAATAAATCATTTTCACAGATAAAAATATATTTCATTCAAGGTCTGTTACTATATAACTTATAAAAAACAAGGCTTTTTTGTAACGCTTTGGAAAAATAAAAGATTATAGTCTTTCTTCCATTTGGGTTTTATCGAAACATTTGATAATCATATGTAAACTTTTTCGTTTCCACCCTACGTCACAAACTACACGTAAACGGTTAATACATAAAATAAAAATAATTAAAAAAAAAGTAACAAATATATAAAATTACCAAAGGGATTGCAACAGCAGATAAGCCAGACAGTCAAGATCGGGCCTTTAACCGAACCATACTTCTTGTAAGCAATCATGGAGTACTCACTGCAAGTAGGAACATACTGACAGCTTTTTGGCAGTAATGGTGATATTTCATCTGCTTAAATAAATACAACATAAGTCCCAATGATGTGCGTATAACCGTGTATAAGTCATAATTAGTATATATATTCAACGATTAAGATAAGATTGTTGATTACACAATCTAACTGTTGATCTTGATTATTAAAGCATTAGCTGGATACACTCACTTTTGTAAAACCTCAGCATAGATAATGCCACTTTCACCCCTAAATCTTCATTGTCATCACCTATAAAATATCACAAATTGGCGTCACGTGACATCGATAAAAAAAACATATTTAGATGTTATATGCATATCTTACACTCGGTTGATACCGATTCACTATACATTTTCATAGAGTGACAACAGGAAGAAAAAAAAAACAATTTGCTCTGTTTGTTATTGGATCTGTGACCCGAAATCATTATTTTCTATCAAAAGTTTCAGGCACAAATTCAGTAATAAGTAGTTTAATTTCAGGTCAAAAGTTTAGCTCAAGTTAATTAATTTGAGACAAAAACCCACAATTTCGGTTTCGTTCAGTTGGAGCCCAAAATCGTCAAAAACATACATGCACACAAACAAAAACACACAGATAAACCGATATACAAACGGATCTTACCTTGTGAACTGCTCGGATCCGACTCTTTTCCCGACTCGTTAACAATGGAGCATTGCACGAAACGTCTACGATCTCTTCAGTGTGAAAAGTATATAAGTGAGAATATGAACCTCAAGTATATAAACAGAGTTACAGTGATCAAAATATGGGAGCTGCAACGATCCAGCACACTTACTCGACAGTGAAAATTTTAATTTTTTTTTTTGTATATGATCAATAAACTGTTAAAACCTTCATATCGTATATCCAATTTTGTTTAGCATCAACTGGTTTTATCAATAAACCCCCAAAAGATCGATCACAAGCTTTGACAAGCTACAAGTGGTGTTAATGAAGAAATTGAATAGAGAAAGATATTTGATAGGAATGATACCGAGCGAAAATGGACGGAGAATTTGGGCACAGAACGTCGTGCTTCCTGATCAATTGAAAAATTGGGGGAAATTGTGTTATTAGGGTTTATGATGGTGGTGAAGGATTTTGGAGGAACGTGAAGGGACCAAACAAGAGCCATTTTGACTCCGATTGAGTTTTTGTGTGGATAAAGCCTTCTAGTGTCAAATAGATTATAGCTCAATGTCATTTGAGGAAGTGAAGGATTTAAATGAATGGTCAAGGTCAAGAGTTTGAATCCGGATCTTATGGGGTTTTCATAAATTGGCCTTTGTGACACCCCGTTCTGTCACACCCTGGCCGGCGGCGGAAACACCGGCCGTGACCTCATGATTGCTCAATAGCTCAATGGTTACTAATAATA
>WOUH02051406.1:0-24271 GCA_009936405.2 Stevia rebaudiana
ACCAAAACCTAAAAGTAAACTAAACCCTAAAAGCTAAACCCCAAAAGCTAAACCCTAAAATCTAAATCCAAAAGATAAACCCCTAAAAGCTAAGATCGTAGAGTTTAACAAGACGGTTCCAATGCCGCTAAAATGAGTTCAATCGGAGTTCGTTTGAGTCGGTTTATGATTTTTTTAAAATCCCTCTTAGCCCTCTTAGAATAAGCTCCCTATTTAGAATAACCTTACCCTATAATCTTATTACTTGTTATTTTAATTTATTTAATTATATTTTGTTTATCATTTCATATGTTTTACTTTTTTTCAATTAACATTTTACTTGATTAATTTATTATCTAAATTTAAGATTATTTTGTTTAACATAATTCATAATCGGTAATAAAATTTTTAAAAGTTTATAATTTAATTTCAACCTGTATATTTAACATTATAATTTTATTTAATACTCTTTTTTTCTTTTTAAACTTTACGGGTATCACATGACCCTTAAAAATTCAGATCAAAGGGTTCGTGCTCTTGTCAATTGGTGAATATTTGTGCGGTGTTCGGGTCAAATGTTTGACCTAAATTTCAGGTTCAGGTTGTGTTAGAGTTGGACCCGCCAACTTGCAAACACAATCCATTTTTACTTAGGCCTACATACCATCTATTTTCACAAAACCTACTTATGATATTTTTTTTTTTTGAAGAATTTCTCCATTCCCTTATCAGAATGTGGTAATTGTAATGTAACACCCTGTTTTTTTTTTTTTTTTTTTTTTTTTTTTTTTTTTTTAAATATTGAATTTTAAATCTTAATACTTTAGCTACAGAAAATACCAATCTTTTACATAAAAAGCATTAGTTCATTAAACCAAACCATAAACTTGGGTGTCACTAGTTGTTCATTGAAAGAAGAATATAATTACTAGTAAAACCCACAAAATTATATATTACAAGTATAGGTTGATTTAATTTAGAACCGAGTGTGTAGGTTGATTTAATTTGGATATAGGGAAGTTATGAACGATGATGAGATAAAAAATTTGACCTTACTTTTATGTTGTCTTGTAATTACCTGTTGTGTCTTTTGTATGTTTGTCTGCTACCCTTCTAATTGGTGTGTTTGTTATTGTTGTTGACAATACTTATCACTTCATTTCTAATGTATTTATGCTTGTTTTACGGGGCGGGGTGCAACCTCTTTTCTGTATAAAGTTAAAAAAACGGTTAAGTAGAATTTTCTTTGCGAGGAATCTAAAATAAAAGATTTAGTTTAACGAGGTATGTTGAAATCTTCTACTGGTGGTGATGATATATCAGAGAAGGTGGCCCATACTACAGGTGGTGGTGATATACCAGAGAATGTGGCCCATAAGAAGAGAAAGACGGGTGAGTTGCAAGATTTATTATAGATTTGTACTCACACGCACCAACATATATGTAATCTTATTATGATTTTATCATTTTGAAATCATTTTTATATTATCAATTTAGTTAAATAGTTGACTTTTAGTTTTAAGGCTATTTTATTTGACATACCTCACAACCGTTTAGAAATTTTAAAAAGTCAAATATTTAGAGTTAATTTAAACGTTTTTGTTTTCTAACTTTGCACGCATTACGTAATATCCTAAACTAAGTTTAAAAATAAATTTTTTTTTTGGCTCAAACGGGTTTCAACTTGTAAGTATGAGTCATATGTTCGACAATATTTTTGGTTTCGTGTCGTGTTTAGGTTGTTCAAGACCCATTTTTTACTTCAGTCTCTGTTTACATAGGGACCCACTGTTGATATATATTTTGAATGATTTCTTATCAGGATGTAATAACTTTGATATATTGTTAGTTTAGATTAACAAGATACCTCTAGTGCCGAACTTACCAAATAATTCTTCAACTAATGGGAGTTTGACCTCTGTTACAAGTTGGGCTACTTCACTATGGAAACCAGTAATCCCCCGCCCGCAACGGATGGCTCTCAATATCAACCATCTGAAAAAGCCATCTGATTCAACTTCAGTAGGTATTAATTAAGATCCTTGAATCAACTTATATACAGTGTTAACCTCAAATATTATAGTATTATTTTACATCATATTATTTGATTGGCATAAAACTAATTTCACAAAAAATCTGAGTCTTTAGAGCAAGTTTTAATGGGAGTGTGTAGGTTCATTTAATTCATTATGCTATACCAACATAGAACAATCTGTTATTTACCCCGTTTATATGTGTGACCTCTCGGCCAAAAGTAAAATTACACTAATTTTAACGTTATTTTACTTATTTTTGTGAAAAACAACATTTGGTTGATCACGCATGATGAGCCGAGTGTCTCTTTGGAAGCAGCCTCGCTTTTCCAACGGGGTAGAGGTAAGGCTGTCTACATCTCACCTTCCTCAGACCCTACCACCTTTAGGTGAGACATACCGAGTACGATGATGATGATGACGACGATGACTTCATCCATATTTGATTTGGATTATTTAGCTGCATTTGCCAACATGGTCCTCGGTATTGTAGCTTGGTCTCTTGAGTTGTGAAAACTCATCCGTGTTAGACATGATTTGTTCATGGCTATTCTCATTATCCGTAATTGTTTGGTAGCATGTGATGTGTCTCTGAATCCGTAGTCGGCGGCTGGTGGTGAATCTATTGGGTTGAAATTCAGGGGTGGATCTTTTCAATGAAAGGAGTTGGAAGGAAACTCAAAACATTTTTTTTTTTAATGGAAGGCAATTGAAAGAAAATAACGGAAGATTCTTTATAATTTTTCTCTCCTAACTTTCCTTCCAAAATGGAAGGAAATGGATCCAAGAGAAATGCTCAAATTCTTTCCCTTTCTTTTTTTGTTTTGGAGCCTAGTTCTTTTAGAAATCTTATCTTATCTTTCAACTCATCATATCATCTTTAAGTTTATATCTTTATTTTTTTATCATTCATTTTGTTATCATTCGTCATTTCACCTCTATCTTTACTTTTGTGTTTCATCATATTAGCGGAATATATTTTATATATATTTCCGATTTATATATTTGTATTTTATAGTGTAATATTTTATTATGTAAAGGATGTTAGTTAGGAAAGTCTTGTATTATAAATATCTATCAATTCTAATAGAATGGGATCGAATGGAAATTATATGGTATCACAGCCATTTACCCTAATTTTCTTGCTGAACCTCCAGCCGTACCCCTACTGCCGCTGCTGAACCTCCAGCCGGCCCTTGTTGCTTTTTTTTAACGTCTTCATCATGGTGGGAAAAGAAGATTTCTCATCATCCTCATCCTCCAAACCGGAATCTCTTCACACGGTTTATAGTGTCACTAATATCCAAACCAACGTTCGAGTTTCGGACGGGATCAAGGTGTTGTACTCAGCCTGGGTTATGCTTTTCACACTTCATGCTCGAGGCTACGATGTGTTACCACACATTGATGGCACCCCAGCACCTGAAAAGAATGATCCAGTCTATGTCGCCTGTCCAAAATTGATGAGTTGTTCTATAGTGGATATATGGGACTCTCTCTGATGATTATCTACTTCGAGTGATAGAAACTGAATCCACCGCCTTTGAAGCTTGGACTCAGATCAAAGATATGTTTCACAATAACAAAGGTGCTCACGCTGCTGCACTGGAACATGAATTTACAAATCTGTCTCTAAGATCTATGCCATCCCTGGAAGCCTTGTTGATCAGTTAAGTGACGTTGACAGCCCAATGACTAATCAACGCCTTGTTTTGAAACTTCTTCATGGCCATCCCAGAGAATATGATAACGTTGGCAGCCACATTAATCAGACTATTCCTCCATGGGAAACCGCTTGCAACATGATCCTGCTTGAACAACAATGTCAAACTGCACAGGAACAGGTTTCTGCAACGCCAGTGGCAGCTCCGACTGCCCAACATCGTGATAACCGGAACCAGAACAATCGGCCCAACAGGGGGCAACCGTCTAATTACAGGGGACAACAGCCCACTTCTGGTTACAACCGCAACACCAATCGCAGCTCAACCGGCCCACCTGTTGGCCAGTCAAAACATGGCAGACCCTCGGCCCCACCGTCTCAATGGAAACCTCAATCGTATTGGGCCCCTTAGTAGGCCTCCCCACCACCCTGCCCCTACCCCACTCAAGCAGGCTGGGCTGCTCCGCCCTGGTCCCACTCACCACCGCCTGCCCCGTGGGCTGCACCTGCTTCAGCACCACCAGCCCCTACCCCTGCTCCAGCCGACCAGCCCAGCATGCCTACTTTTCTGATGTGGATCCACTTCAGCCTACTGACCTTAGTGTCGCCTTTCAAGCTATGAACTTGGAAACGAAAGACAACCAATGGTACATGGACTCTGGCGCAACCTCGCACCTTACTACCGATCCAGGTAATATTCACAATCCCTGTATTAATTCTATTAAATCTGTGTACGTTGGAAATGGTAATCGGGTGCCAGTTATGGGTTCGGGTCACACCACCATCAACTTCCCATCCAAACCTATCCACCTCAAAAACATTCTTTACACCCCAAACATAATTAAAAATCTTCTTTCTGTTCGTAAATTCACCACTGATAATTCTGTTTCTGTTTCTTTTGATCCATTTGGTTTTTCTATCAAGGATTTTCAGGATGGGAGGCTCCTGAGTCGCCACAATAGTACTGGTCCACTTTACTCCTTCAACACCAACAACAAAGTTCAAGCCTCTGCGTTTCTTGCTGCTTCATCATCTGATACTTGGTACGATTGCTTAGGCCATCCCGACAATCATGTTTTTGATTTTTTTTAGTTTCTCGCAATTTTATTTCTTGTAATAAACCTAAGGGTACTTTTTTTGTGTAATTCATGCCATATTGCAAAACACAAACGGTTGCCATTTGATTTATCTAGTTCTAATACTTTGCAGCCTTTTGATTTACTCCATTGTGATCTTTGGACTTCACTGGTCTCAAGTACGGTCGGGTACAAATACTACCTGGTCATTATTGATGATCATACCCAGTATACATGGGCATTCCCACTAAAATTCAAATCAGAAACTTTCATTAAATTTTCACAAGTCTATACTTACATTAAAACTCAGTTTAACAAACCTATTAAAACACTTCAATGTGATTTAGGGGGCGAGTTTGATAATGCCCAATTTAAAAATTTTGCTCACACAACCGGCCTTCAATTAAGGTTTTTTTTGCACACAAACCTCTCAACAGAATGGCAAATCCGAACGCACGATTCGGCGCCTAAACGAGATCATGTATCACTACTTACCCGCGTATCTATTCCTCCTTCATATTGGCCTGAGGCTCTTCACAGTTCACACATCTGTGTACCTTCACAACATCCTCCCCACTAAACTCCATCACTTTCACACTCCCACCTCACTCCTTTATCACAAACACCCCACTTATTCCCACCTTCGCACGCTTGGTTGTGCGAGTTTCCCAAATCATAGTGCCACTCGACCTAACAAGCTAGCCCCACGGTCTTCCTTGTGCATTTTTTTAGGCTATCCCTCCAATTTTCGCGGATACCTATGCCTAGAGGTTTCTACAGGTCGGTTCTTCACCTCTCGTCACGTTACATTTAACGAGACCGCTTTCCCTTTCTCCTCACACCCTACATCTGACCCAAACCAGTATCGCTTCCTTGACCCTGACTCCATATCCCCTGCATTCTTCAATCCTTCATCCCCACCAGCTTCCGCCTCTACACAATCCAGCCCCACACCTAAACCACCTAACACTGTCACTCACCAGCGCCGCCCTCGGGCTCCTCATACCCACCATCACCTACCCCTAACACCCACCAACCCTCCTCACCCGAATCTACTCTTCCTCACCTTGGTTCTTTTCCACGACCTCCTCCCAACCACCCTATGCTCACTAGATCAAAATCGGGTCCCTACAACCCCCTCGGTTCAATCTCCACACTCAAACAGCCACACCGTTATCACCGATACCCACTTCCCATAAAACAACCCTCACCGACCCTAACTGGCACTCGGCTATGACCGATGAGTACCGTGCTTTAATAGCAAATAATACATGGGAACTTGTGTCCCGACCTGCAGACGCACATGTTATCAGGTGCATGTTGCTCTATCGCCACAAATTTCATGCTGACTGATCATTACAAAGGTACAAAGCCCGTCTCGTTGTCAACGGGAAATCACAGCAGGTCGGCATTGATTGTGATGAGACTTTCAGCCCGGTGGTTAAACCCACCACTATTCGAACTGTTCTCAGTCTTGCCACATCTCGTTCATGGCCTATCCATTAGTTGGATGTCAAGAACGCATTTTTACATGGAGATTTAAACGAGACGGTTTATATGTTTCAGTCACCAGGTTTTGTTGACCCGCACAACCCAAAACATGTTTGTAAATTACGAAAATCATTATATGGGCTGAAACAGGTTCCACGGGCTTGGTATAACAGGTTTGCCACTTACATTCAGAAATGTAGGTTTCAAGCCACTACTAGTGACACATCCCTTGTTTGTCTACAAAAAGGGCAATGACATGGCTTATCTTCTTTTATATGTGGATGACATTATTTTGACCGCTTCTTCTCAGCAACTCCTTCAAACTTGTGTCCTTGGGTTAAACACGAGTAGACCGTTTGGGGGAAAGCCCATTACACCTCACTATATGAAGGAGCACAAAAATGTCGGTCTTGGTTGCCATGATTCCGCTTTTGGTGTTTGAATGCAAACATATCTACATTAAATCTTTATCATGTGATAGCTCCATCTTAGGTTTGGTTTTTTATTGATAATTTTCCATCTTTTTCTTAAATCTTGAATGAGTATTAAGTTTACATTTTATTTGTTCTTAAACACCATTGACTGTTTTTTAAGACTCTTATAATATGATTTGCTCTAAGCCTTTCAACAAAAATGTCAAATAATTCTAACACAATGGTTTTCAAATTTTAGAAGCAACTTTCTTAGGCGTGTGTATGTTCATTATGTTTTACCAATTTAGAATAATCTTTTATTGATAATAGTAACTTTTCCTTTATAATAACCACATTCAATGAATTCAGTAAGTGGGTTTTTATTGGGTATGTTTGTTTTAAGTTAATATAAAAAACTAAATAGACTTTTCCTTGCCATGATGTTTAAATAAAAGATTTAGTTTTGATGAGGTGTGTTGAAATCTACAGGCGGAGGTGATACTTCAGAGAGGGTTGTCAAACAAGAAAAGAAAGGTGAGTTGTTCAAGATTAATTATGCATTCTACTAACACATGCGCATATATATAATCTTAGGGTTGGGATCAAATAGGAAGGGAAGGGTAAGAAGGTCTATGGTAATGACACGTGGTAGGAAGGAAATTTAAAGGAGTGGTACATAAGTAATTGTGCCCAGCTCGCAAATTTTTTATCTTTTTTAATGTAACGACACGTGGCAGGAAGGGTACATTGGTAATTGTGCCTAGCTCGCAAAAAAAAAAATTTAATTTTAAAAAAATAAAAAAAATTTTAAAAAAAAAATTAAAAAAAACTTAATTTAAAAAAACCATGTGTCCTTGGGTTAAACATGAGTATCGTGTAGACCGTTTAGGGGAAAGCCCATTACACCTCACTATGTGAAGGAGCACAAAAATGTCGGTCTTGGTTCCACGATTCCGCTTTGGGTGTTTGAATGCAAGCAAATCTACATTAAATCTTTATCATGTGATAGATCCATCTTAGGTTTGGTTTTTTATTGATAATTCTCCATCTTTTTCTTAAATCTTTTAAGCGTGACTGCGACTTATATGGTCTAATTTTCGTGTCATCTAGATCATATCATGGAATAGCAAGTAAATTATCATATAATCATCTTAACAACACAACAATAGTCTAAGAATCATATGCTACACTGTGACACACAAATCTTAAACCCACATGAGTCATAATTTACTTGAAATTATACAAATAAGATTTTTCATATCTTACTTCATTTGTAAACTAGTTCTAGTTTGAAGTAGTCACACACCTATCCATGAGAATTCTTCAACTAATGGGTGTTCGACTTCTGTTTCTGTTTATGTTTTGGCTTGTTCAACCACACCAACTTTGGGTTTGGGGCACCAAGAGCCCTCTACTTTAATGCTCACCTTGACTTCATTAGCTAATAATTGAATGAACATATATAGAGTAGTAAGTATAAATTATATTATATTTTGAAACAACGGAGTGTGTAGGTTGATTTAATTTGGATATGAGAAAATTATGAACGATGATGAGCTAGAAAATTTGACCTTACTTTTATTTTATCTTGTAATTACATGTTGTGTATTTTGTCTATTTGTATGCTACCCTTCTAGTTGTTATTGTTGTTGATAATACTTATCACTTCATTTCTAATGTATTTATGCTTGTTTTACAAGGTGATGGTTTCCTCTTTTCTGTTTTTTGTTTCTTTAAAGTTAAAAAAACGGTTAAATAGAGTTTTCTTTGATGAGGTGTGTTGAAATCTACAGGTGGTGGTGATATACCAGAGAATGTGGCCTATACTACAGGTGGTGGTGATAATATACCAGAGAATGTGGCCCATAAGAAGAGAAAGGGGGGTGAGTTGCAAGATTTATTATAGATTTGCACTAACACGCATGCGTGCGCACAAGCACACACGAACACGCACACGCACCAACGTATAACTAATCTTATTATGACTATCATTTTGAAATCATTTTTATTTTAAGAATTTAGTTAAATTATTTAGCATTAGTTGTAAGGCAATTTTATTTGACATACCTCATAACCTTTTAGAAATTTTAAAAAGTCAAATATTTAAAGTTAAATTTAACTCTTTTTTTCTAACTTTGAACACATTACGTAATATCCTAAAATAAGTTTAAAAATATTTTTTTTTCGCTAAAACGGATTTCAACTTGTTAGTATGAGTCATATGTTTGACAATATTTTTGGTTTCGTGTCGTGTTTAGGTTGTTCAAGACCCATTTTTTACTTCAGTCTCTGTTTACATAGGACCCACTGTTGATATATATTTTGAATGATTTCTTAACAGGATGTAATAACTTTGATATATTGTTAGTTTATGTAAGTTGGTAAATCAATAATTAAATTGCTTGCCCTTTCTCATTACAATTTACGTATAAATAATACAAGGAGAATCCTCTATTCTAGGAATGGATATTCTCAATAATACAATTACAATTGAGATATATACTACTGAAAATATTCCTATGTATATCTCGGCTAATATACCCCCGCAGTCGAAGCAGGAGGTTGGCGAATGTTGAGACTGTTGCGAAAGTCATCGAACAAGATGGACGGTAAGCCTTTGGTGAAGATGTCTGCAATCTGATAACGAGATGGGACGTGAAGAACCCGAACTTGACCACGTGCTACTTTTTCTCTAACAAAGTGGATATCCAACTCAATGTGTTTGGTTCTTTGATGTTGAACCGGATTGCCAGAAAGATATACTCCACTTACATTGTCACAATAGACCAAAGTTGCTTTGGTAGGTGGTTGATGGAGTTCTAACATGAGGTTGCGTAACCAACATGTTTCAGAGACCACATTTGCAACACCTCTATATTCCGCTTCCGCACTTGAACGTGAAAGGGTGGCCTGTCGTTTTGATGACCATGAGATGAGGTTGTCTCCTAAATAAACGCAGTATCCGGAAGTGGACCGCCGAGTGTCAGGACAGCCGGCCCAATCGGCGTCGGTATAGGATAAAAGAGACTGAACCGGTGATCGATGAAGATGTAGACCATAAGATGATGTTCCCTGAATGTACCGGAGAATTCGTTTTAACGCATTCATGTGAGTGGTTCGGGGAGCATGCATATGCATGCATATTTGCTGAACAGCATAGCTAATGTCGGGCCGGGTGAAGGTTAAATATTGTAGGGCACCGGCTAATTGACGGTAAACAGTACCCCCGTCCGCGAGTAAAGTACCAGATGTGGTACTCATCTTTGATTTTGTATCGACGGGTGTGGAAGAAGGGTGGCAAGAAGTCATTCCGGCCCGTTCAAGGATCTCAGATGCATATTTTTGTTGAGACAGAAACAAGGAGTCCTTGGTGCGGGTGACTGAGATTCCTAAAAAATAACTGAGAGGGCCGAGGTCTTTCATTGCAAACTCGGCAGCAAGCAGTTTCATGAAGTGATGACGGAGTGAATCTGAAGAAGTGATAAGGATGATGTCGTCCACGTATAATAAAATGTATGCTGTATGTGGTCCAGATTTGTAGATGAACAATGAATGGTCACATTTGCTATGATGAAAGCCGATAGAGAATACGAAATCTGCGAACCGTTGGTACCATGCCCTTGGTGCCTGCTTTAAACCGTATAAAGATTTCTTCAAGAGACAAACATGATTTGGAAAATTCTGATCACGAAAACCCGGTGGTTGGTGCATAAAAACGGTTTCATTAAGATTTCCGTGTAAAAAAGCATTCTTGACATCGAGTTGGTGAATCGGCCAAGCTTTTGACAAAGCAATTGATAGTACCATTCGGATAGTTGCTGGTTTTACCACTGGGCTAAAAGTTTCACCACAATCAATTCCAACTTGCTGAGACATGCCATCACATACCAAACGAGCTTTGTACCGTTCTAAGGTACCGTCAGATTTAGTTTTATGACGAAAAATCCACATACTACGGACCACATTCATATTGGGCTGCCTCGGGACTAACTCCCACGTGTTATTATTAATAAGGGCTCGGAACTCATCGGTCATGGCCTGGTTCCAATCTGGGGCACGGAGTGCCTCCATAGGATTGCGGGGTAACGGGGAGATATTGGATGTTGAAGAGTGTAAATTTATAGGTTCCCGACGTTTACTAATGCCCGACATACTACGAGTATGGATTGTCCGAGTGGGTGGTGGAAGGGGGAAGGTGGAATCGGACTAGCAGGTGATGTGGGCAATTGGGTCATGGGGCCTGAAGCGGAAGATGGACCAGAAAATTGTGGCGGTTGGGAAATAGATGATTGGGAGATTGGGCCAGAGGCCTGTGGCGGTGGATCAGCCGGTTGGGAAATTGGGCCAGAGGCCTCATTGTGAGGAGCAGATGGCGAGTGGAAGCTAGGTGAGGGAGTTGGGCCGTTTGGGCCAGGGGCGACTGGTTTGGGCCGACGATGGTAAGTTTGAAGTGGAGGAGGGGTATTGGGCTGCCAAATAGAAGGATGTGGATCATCAGATTTAAAGATTTTATAATCGGATGAGGAAGTGGGATGAGTTTTAGAAAAAGGGAATATGGTTTCATCAAAGATGACATGTCGAGAAATAAGGATTTGGCGAGTATGAGGATTATAACATTTGAACCCTCGATGGTTGGATGGGTATCCAAGAAAGATGCACGGGGTTGATCGTTTATCTAATTTGTGTATAGTTGTGGATGGGAAAAGAGGGTAACAAAGGGATCCAAACACACGAAGTTGTGTGTAGGTAGGTACACGATTGTACAGAAGGTGTGTAGGAGTCAAATTTTGAAGGAGTTTACTAGGAAGAATATTAAGGAGGTAGGTGGCATGTTGAAGAGCATGGTGCCAAAAGTTAGAAGGAACCGATGCATGAGCGAGAATGGTTCGAATGATGTTGTTGATGCTACGGATTTTTCGTTCTGCTTTTCCATTTTGAGACGACGTATGTGGACATGAGAAACGGAAGTGAAGTCCGTGTGTAGCACAAAAGTTGTGAAAGTTTTGGTTATCATATTCCCGCCCATTATCGCATTGAATAGTTTTAATGGACCGGTTGAATTGAGTTTTAATTAATTGAGAGAATTTAAGAAAGACTTCAAAGACTTGGGACTTTTTAGCTAATGGATAGGTCCATAAAAAATTAGTTTTATCATCTAGAAACAAGATATAATATTTATGGCCACTAGAGCTTGGCACGGGTGAGGTCCATAAGTCACTATGTATTATGTCAAATGGTAGATAAGTAAATGAAGTAGAATCATAAAAGGGCAATTTAATTTGTTTACCAAACACACAAGAGGAACAAACAGAATTAATAGTTTTAGTACTAGAATTCAAAGACAAAACATTATTTAAAGACTTTAAAATAGAAACGCCCGGATGACCAAGGCGTGAGTGCCATAAATCTTGAGTAATTGATGCAAAAACGGATGGACTTGTGAAGCTTGAAATGGGTTGAATGGTGAGAGGGTATAAATCGCCGGTGCTATTACATCGGAGGAGGGGTGTCCGCGTCGGGAAGTCCTTCACATCAAAACCAAATGGGTCAAATTCAATGGATATATTATTATCAACAGTTAGTCGACGAACAGATAAAAGATTTTTAATAATGGCAGGAACATGTAAGACATTTGTAAGGTGCAAAGGTGGAAATGGTGGTGGAAGTGTTTGGTCCCCCGTACCTTGGATTGGAACTTTAGAGCCATTTCCAACAATAATATTCCGAAATAAACCATTATTAACATAAGACGAGAAGTTACCTGAGGAGTTGGTCATGTGAGATGTTGCACCGGTGTCCATATACCATTGTTGATCCGGGGGAGTCATGGTCATGGTGTTGAAAGCCTGGTTCAAATCAGTTGGGACGTAGCTTGCTTCGGAGGCAGCATATGCATGAGAAGGGCGTGGGCCCATTATACCTGGGCCTGGAGTTGGGCCTGATCCATAAGTTTGGCGCGCTGGAACGAAGGCCTGTTGTGTTGGATAAGGGCAAGGTGGGTAAGCCCAAGGAGAATACCCAACTGGAGGCCACTGATTTGGGCCGTGCCACGGATAGTTTGGGCTGAACCGTGGGCTGCCACGCTGTTGAGTTGGGCCTGAGAATGATTGGGTCTGCTGTCCCGCATGTGAAACTGTCGAAGATCGTCCGCGACCACCATTATTGGACCGGCCCCGCCCTCGACCGCCGCGACCACGGCCGCGACCACGAGATGAGTAAGCTTGTTGAAAATCAGAATTCTTTGAAGGAGGGGGCGTTTGAATGGTGGTGTGTAATGCTGATGGATCAGATGAATTTTGTGTGAGTGTGGCTTGGTGAGATTTACGCGTTTCTTCCAAAATTAAGCGGGATCGAGCCTCATAAAAATCAGGTAATGGTGTTGTTTGCTGGATCATTGTGGCAATATTCTCAAAGCTTTCGTTTAATCCAGAAATCAATTGAAGCACCAACCGTTGGTTTGTAACCGGAGTATCCACGTTAGCCAATTGATCGGCTAACATCTTCAATGTTTGACAATAGGAGGACACATTGGGGTGATTATCAAGCCGAGTGGTGACAAACTTGTGTTCCAGATAGACCGCTAGTGAGCTTTGATTGTCTTGAAATATGCTTTCAAGAGCGGTCCAGGCTTGAGCAGCAGATGAATCGGTTTTTATAATAGTATGAACAAGGTCATTGGAGATAGAACTGTAGATCCATTGTAAAACGATCGCGTCCAAGCGGGTCCAAACAGCAAACTCGTCGGTTTTTGGGGCTTTGTCGGCAGCCGCGGCAGTGATAGGTTTAGGAACTGGTTTGGTAGGATCAAGATGATCACTAACCTGGAATGCGCGACAGTAAATACAGAAGAGTTCCACCTACAAAGTGTACTGACTGCTTTCCATCTCTAAGATAATAGGAATGAAATTTCGGATATTGGTAACGGTGATTGCCGGATGGATCTTTGAGTCCATAGCTGCCGGAAAAAAAAATCGGAGAAAGGGCTGGAAGGTAGTCGACCAGAAAAGGGCGACGGCTACAGGGAGAAGAAGAAGGGATCGGTTAGGGTTGATACCATGTAAGTTGGTAAATTAATAATTAAATTGCTTGCCCTTTCTCATTACAACTTACGTATAAATAATACAAGGAGAATCCTCTATTCTAGGAATGGATATTCTCAATAATACAATTACAATTAAGATATATACTACTGAAAATATTCCTATGTATATCTCGGCTAATAACTACAACGACTTGAATTCAAATTACTAAATGCACTAGGTATGAATAAAAGTGGCGTAAAAATTGTGGTTCGAAATAACACATCACTAGAATTTTTTTGTCCCATGATAAGCGAAAGTTTAATGGGTCAGAAAGAAAGTTATTATAGAGAAATAGCTGCTAGACTTTTGATCTCAATTTTAGATGGTTACATAGCCGCGGTTTCAGTTGATCATTTATAATTCGTTTTCATACATAACACCCGATTGTGATTTTTTTTACAGGTATTATGATGGTTAACAATACGAGTACACTCTGTTTGTTAGTTTTCTATTGCATTTTGAACTGATGCTAACTTTCTTGCTGAAAGTAATATTTTCTACCAAAATTTAGAGCATTTTCTAGATCGTGCTTGGTTAAGATATCTAAAATATTTATTGATTTTCTTTAGGTAAAAAATATGGCTAAGGTGGCACCAAAGAATGCAGCTCTTGTTAGAAAGCCTTCCAAGGAATCAAGTAGCACTGATTAGTCTGTTTCTTCATCTAATGAAGTAAGTAATGATCATCTGATTGTTCTATTAAGCTATTGGAACCTATTCGAACACTATTATGTTGTTTATGTATAGCAGCATAACTGTTATAATTGTTTTTCATTAATTAATTGTTTTTAGGAATGATCATTTGATTGTAAATAAGTTTATTTAAAAGATCTTAAAGACAAGCCTATAATTAACTCTACTATTTATACTAATACATTATTAGCCTCCTTTATTAACATCAAATTGAAGTATGACTTTTGTAGATTGTGTTGTGCATGAAAGGAGACACTAAGTACATAAAACTCGGGGCAAAACTGCCAAAGGTGTCTTGTTATGGGTCCACCACGAACTGGAAAAACATTGTTGGTGTGTGCTGTAGCTAAAGAGATATGAAAATGTCATTTTTCTCAATGTTAGACTGTTTGGTGTTTTTTTCGCTTTTAACAGAAATGGATGGATTTGAGAAAGAAGAAAGTGTGGTGGTTATAGCTGCGAAAAAAAGACCCGAAACATTGGATTCTGGTTTAATGAGACCTAGTCGGTTTTACAAGATAGTGCGTGTTAATGAGCCAAACGAACGCTGTCGAAAAGAAAATTTTGCCCTTTACTTGAAAAATGTCCCAATGGAGAATGATAAAGAAGAGATTTCCAAAGTTGTTGCATCAGCCACACCAGCGGTTGTTGGGGCGGATCTTGAGAACATTGTGAGGGAATCTATTCTTCTTGCTTCTAAAAGAGGTTTAATTTAATTAAATGATTTTGGATAATGTAAGAGTTGAATCATGTAGGAGTTACAAGAAGAGTCTTGCATTCATTAACTATTGTTAAAAAGAAAATTGGATTTTAATAATTCATACGTTGATGGGTTGGCCACTGCCAGTCCCACCTTCAAACTTGTCCCCCAACAGTCCCTACTTTTGACAAAATTTCCTACACCAGACCCCCGTCAAATATACAATAACGCCGTTAAGATTCCGTCCAAGACACAGTGGTCCGGCGGTGGTTCCGGCCAAAATTTCGGCCAAGTTGAGATAATCACACTAATAGACTCCTCTTGACGAGCTTTACAACTTTCTCTGCTTGACCAACTCGTGATTCGGAGTTTAAGTGGGTGTAAACACCGGTCAAAGTTCCGTAAGACTTAACGGCGTTATTGTATATTTGACGGGGGTCTGGTGTAGGAAAATATGTCCAAAGTATAGACTGTTGGGGGACAAGTTTGAATGTGGGACTGGCAGCGGCCAACCCATCAAAGTATGGATTATTAAAATCCAACTTTCCTTGTTAAAACTTTAAAACTTATTTATGTATTGTAATGGTGCTTTGTTGCAATTTAATCATTTAAGCTTCCACACTAACGTTTATGCTTCCGCAACTCTGAATGTATTTTTGAGACTGTTAACGTATTAAATGCAAGAATGTATTTTGTTAAATTGCATGTAGCGAGTCATTCAATATGACCTATGACTTTGATCCTGCCAGTTGTCACGTCTTCATTTGCGGTGCCATCTACGGTGGAAATTTGGGGGTGTGACATTACCGAGCATCACTAGTTTTGGAATTGTTACATAATGACTTATGTAGCCCCATCACGCGTTCAACACTTGGAGGTAACAAATATATTTTTTTCATTATTGATGACTGCTCCTGGTACATGTGGTCCATACTACTAAACGAAAAAGCGAGGTTTTTCAAAAATTCAAGAGTTTAGTAGAGTAAGAAACCGACTTCATTATTAAACGTCTTCGAACCGACATGGGAGGAAAAATCACTTCTCTTGAGTTTAAATACTTTTGTGATAATTGTGAAATAGCTCGTTACCTCACGACTCCATACACGCCGCAGCAAAATGGCGTGGTAGAGCGACGAAAATGTACATTATTAGAGATGACAAGAAGTATCCTCAAAGCTATGTAAGTACCTAATAAATCGTATTCCGACAAAGGCTCTAGAAGAAAAAACACCCTATGAAGTGTTTAAGCAGAAGAAATCGAATTTTAAACATTTAAGGGTGTTTGGATGCAAAGTATTTGAAAATATGGACCTAGTAAATCTAAAAAACCTTGATGATCACTCGAGAATACTTGTACACCTTGGGATCGAGCCTGGGACAAGGCTTATGGACTTTGTGATCCTAAGAATAGAAAGATCATAGTTAGTTAAGATGTGATGTTTGATGAGAAGAGAGGTTCGAACTGGGATAGTCAAAGTTCGAGTGATGAGGCTGAACTAGGAATGTTTAAAATGGTGTGGGGAGGAATTTTTGACAATGATATTGGACCTATTAACCCATCACATAATTAGCCCAACCATGGTAACTCAAGCGCATCGGTCTCAATAGCAAGCTCAAATACCAATCAATCTGATCGACTAGCTTGGATCAATGCGTTCCAATGCCTCAAGTAATCAAAATGAATCAGGGAAGCCCATCTTGGTGTCCCATTCTCAGGCCAAACATGATTGTGCAAGTCCAGCCCAACACGAAGTAGTTGGAACAAATATTAGAACACATAATCCCGTGAGAAGAATTCGACGTTTAACTGCCCTACCAAGTTACCTAGATGATTATGTATTATTAGCCAATGATAATTGTGAGCAGTTTTGGTTAGTAGTTGATGATGAGCCAATCACTTATCACGGGGCAAAGGAATTAGTGGATCGGATAAAGCCAAGATTGAATATATCAATCGAATCGACACATGGACTTTGGTAGAAAAACCGAGAGGTGCAAAGACTATTGGTCTCAACTTAGTTTTCAAGGTCAAGAAAAATGTCCATGGATCCATAAATAAGTATAATGCTCGCTAGTGGCGAAAAGCTATGTGCAACAATCAGATATTGATTTCGATGAAGTTTTCGCTCCTATGGCTTGCATCGAAATTATTTGTTTGTTGATTTTACTTAATGCATCAAATGGATGGGAAATCCATCATCTCGATGTTAAAACAACATTTGTTTAATATGAGTTAAAGGAACTTCTGTATGTAACTCAACCACAGGGTTTTAAAAGAAGAGATGAAGAACATAAGGTTTGTAAACTCTCTAAAGCTTTGTATGGATTGAGAGAGGCTCCAAGGGCATGGAATACAAGACCAAATCTTGAACGAAATGAAGTTCTTTTTATGTTCTAAAGAACAACATGTGTATCGATTATCAGGAGGTAAACATTTACCTCCTGTAGCCGTATATGTGGAAGAGTTATTTGTCATAGGGACAAGTTCAAGTATAATATGAGAGTTTAAAAGGGACATGTCTAATAAATTTTAAATGTCCGATCTTGAAAACATGAAATACTATCTTGGAACTTAAGTAAGTCAAAGCAACTCCGGAATTAGTTTAAATCAACCAGGAAATGCAATGAAAATATTAAAGGAAGCTGAAATGGTCACGTGCAATTTGGTTCACGTTCCAATGGGGCCAGGTACAAAGATGGCAAATGCCAAGAATGAACTAATGTTGATGCCACTGATTACCGAGAGTATGTTGGAAGTTGAGGTATGTACTACACACGACTCGACTTTTCTTATTTTGTTAGGGTTCTTAGTTGTTATATGCAATAGCATAAGGAGTCACATATGTTGGCCATCAAGTACATTTTGAGATATTTATGGAGGAACTAGTGGTTACGGTTCGAGATTTGCTTCAGAAGGAGAGAGGAAAATTGTTGGCTATAATGATAGTAGTCACAATGTGGATCCGGATGATGGTAGAAGTACAACCGGACATATATACTATTTTGAATCTTCTCTCATTATATGGTGTTTACAAAATAATAATATGGTTATGTTATCATCTTGTGAGGCCAAATTTATGGCTGCAACGGCAGCGTCCTGTCAAGCAATATGGCTTCAAGATTTGTTTACTAAGATTATTGGAGTTAATCAAGAAAACGTTACTATCCGGGTAGATAACAAGTTTGCGATCGCTTTAATCAAGAATGTCGTATTTCATGGGAGGAGCAAACATGTTCATACTTTATATCACTACTGGAGTCTATAGAAGGAGATCAAGTTGAATTTGAGCACGTAGCAGGGAAAAAACAAAAGCTCGATATTCTTACAAAATCTTTAGCTCGCATTAAGTTCCAAAAAATGCGGAACATGATTTGGTGTCACTGATCATTCTAGTTCGAGTCAGGAATTAGTGATGCCTTCTTCTTCTTGTCTGTTGATGCCTTGGTAACTGGCATCCATTGTTGCTTCACCTTTTGTTTTATCTTTTGATCACCGGTAGATGTTTTTGTTTTGTCTTCTTGTGCCTTCTTCTTTCCTCTCACTTCTACTGTTGGAACTGCAGGTATGACTTTTGATTTCTTGAATTGTGCCGAAGAACCGTTTCTTACCTTTTTGACTTCTAGCGAAGGTCAGTTTTTTTATTTTGGTCTTTGGTAGTAGTCATTTTCCAAATTCAAGTTCATGTTTCTTGGACTATAATAAGAATCATTGGCAAAATGGTCACAATCTCCGCACATCAAGCACTCCATCTTCATTCTTCTCGACTTCTCATCCACCTGTCTATATTTTCTCTTCATTTCTTCCTCATATTCCTTCAACTGACTCATCAATCTTTTCTTCTTCAATAAGAATTGATTCTATTGCATCTCAAACAAACTTTACTTTCCTCAACCAACAACACCATTATCCTTTGTGTTGGTATAAGAGCTTGCACAACAGTTGCTATCATGAACTTTCTTTTGGCACACATGTTTCTTTGAGAGAAAAGGTTTCTTTCCCTTTGTTGGTTTAGATAGTAGCTTTTCAACTTTTCAGTTGACTCATCGGATGGACATATCACATACTCATCAGATGATAAGAACTGTTTTCAACTTTGGTTTCCTTTACAAAAGCTGTTTTGTTTTTCTTTAAAGGTTTTACTTAGCAATTTTTAAAACAGGTTTTGAGGTTTTGTTGGTTCTTTCTCAACATCTGTTTTCATGAAATCAGAAGTTTTGACCACGTCCTCATCTAATGACTCAGTAAAGATTCCTTTCATGTACAGTCATGATTCTTTATCAACAACAAGAGTGGCTTTCATATCACAATGTGTTGTGTATGTTGGAGTATACACTACAAGTGGTTCCACAGAGTGATACCCTAACCCACTCTTGCCATTGTAAAGTTTTTTGGAGCTTTCATTCATTTGAAGCATTTTCTTAAACTTGGATTCTTGAAGCTTGTATTTCTCTTGGTATGATTGAGCCAACACGAAATTAGTTCTAGCAGCAGTTAATTTTGTCATTAGTTCATTTAACTGAGCTTGATAATTACTTTCCTCATGTTTTAATTTTGAAACTGCTTTCTCAAGAACCTCAATTTTTCACCATAAGATTTTTCATTTTTTTTAAAACCTTACTCAATGTATAGTCTCAATTTATTCTTTCACATCCATGTTGTACCTTTTATAGATGTTTAATTTTTCAAGACAAGCAGGGTACACATATCATCAACTACTGAAGAGGAAGTTCCAGCCATCAAAGCCACATTTGAAGGAGCAAATTCCTGAGCTTGGAAACTCCAAACTGCGAGATCAAAGTAGGCATTAACACTTGAAGCTACATTGGCAGTATGTTGAGGCTGTTGTTGTTAATGTTGGATTCTAGCGATAGTAGCATGCTGATTTCTATTCAGCTGGTATCTTACTTGCTATTGTTGTTGTTGTTGCCCCCCTTGGTTGTTGAACCCAGTTTGGATGTTTCGCTTTTGGATGTTTCTCTTGCAAAATGACCAATTCTGGTAGTTGATATCCATCTCTTCCAAGTCATCTGATGGAATACATTCAAGATCATCTTGACATAACTGACAATAGTTTGTGTAATCAGCCACAAAGGCTTGTTTTCTGGTAGAAGTTTGAGCAGATGGCTGGTTTTGATAAGTGGGACTTTCTGGAGGAAAAGTAACCTACAGTTGTTGAGGTGTTTGATTGTAAGGCTGATTTGCTATGAGATTGTAGTTGGGTGTAAGTGTTAAGATTTATGGTTCGAACTTAGGCTAGTTGAAAAAAGGATTGAGAGTTTGTTTGGTTTTAAACTTGTGCAAACAAGGAAATTTGGTTTGAATAAGATTGCTTCTTGGCTTCTTGAATTGAATTAATTTCGATCTTGCATCCTTTCAACTGCTCATGCAGAGTACCCAACGACATAGTCTCAATATTTAGTTCTTCTGATGATAACAGAATGAACTATCCACACCGAAGGTAATGATATAAGAGATTTCCTAATAATTTCATCATTGTCTAGCCTCATGTTGGCTATTATCAGTTTGTCTACAAGCTCCACATATCTGAGATATTGAGCTGTCATGGTATTCCCTTAAACGTGAGAGAAGTTCTCATACATCTGTTTGAGAGCATCTCTCTTGTTGTGTTTCACTTATGTGGTACCCTTATACATGATCTGTATAGCATCTCAAAGTTCCTTTGATGTTTTGCACTTATTGAATCCATGATTGAGTTCGGGATGTCCATCTGCAAAGCCATTGGGTCTATGTGTCTACTTCAGATTTCTTCAAGTCATCATCTGAGTACTAGGATATATCCTTAGGAACCATACCACCACCTTCAGTTGGAATCATAGTGATAAATGGTCCATTGATGATGGATAACCAAATATTTGAGTCTTGGTTTCTAATAAACCCCTCCATTTTGATTTTCCATGTGTCATAGTCATCAAGGTAAACATTGGAGGTTTGTTGGTAGTACCGTTTTCAAGATCACGCTTACAAGTAGTGGAGTAGTCATGATGTGTGATTTTTGGTAAAGGTTTGGGACGGTAAGTATGAAAAGCATAAAACAAAAGGTGAGCTAAAAACTGTTAAGTGTTTTAGATCTGGAGCCAAAGCTCTTATACCACTTGTTGGATCGGGTTGGGTTCTCTAACTCAACATTCACAAGGTATTCTGGTTTTGTTTACTCAAGTATGGCGGAATTACACTCAAGTAATTTCATACTAACACTTAGACAGCTTGCAATATAGAACAATAAACAAGAATAATAAGAACACGATAATTCAAACAAGCTCAAAGTATATTACCACTCAAATTTTAGAAATGCAAGCGTACTCGGCGAACTACAAGTGTAGGTATATACTACAACTACAGTTGTATACTCGCAGGTATTACACGTTGGATACTATAAAAGGAAAGTTTTCTATGTATAATAGTACGAACAAACCACAGTATATTAACTACATACTAAGGATATACAAAACATGACTTGACTAGGTAATACAAACATCATCAAATATTCTATTGATATCTTTATGTTAAGGAAGCATTTAATGTTTGTCAAAAGTGGATACAGAACTGTTGCACGAGTGTACTGTTTGTCAGCAGCTCAGTCAGGTCAATTGTTCAGCCATACTGGAAATAGAAAATCTTTCTTTTGTATATGCAGTTTGTCGGTAGATCTTTTGTGCAGCTTATCTGTAGATCTACTATTCTGCTTATAGGCATATACTTCACAATCTTCTTTATCAGTAGAACTTTGTGCTTTGGTAGCACCTTGAACCTTTGGTGGATCTCTTGTTCTGTCATTAAACTATTTCATTGATAGAAGTAGCAATAAGTTATCAACAGAGGTTTCATATGCCGATAGACTATGTCTTCGGTACATCTTGGACGTATGGGTGAAAACCAAGTGCATTGACCCTATGGATGACACCAGCCTTAAATGATCTTACAAGAAGGCGTTTTTCTATTCATTTATACTTATGTTTTTGAATTACTACTCTCTTGTGTATTTGTGTATGTATACGTTTGACACTTTTTATTTGGTGTGTGCTCATGTTTAACTGCGTGAAAATCTAGCTTGCGGGAAACATATAGACTAGCAAACGTACTCAATTAAAAGTTAAAATTTTCAATATTTGATGATAGTAAATTAATAAAAACAAGTACATTAATTCTCAATTCTAATGGTTCAAAGCGATCGTTTATTTCTTGTGAATTTATGATACAAAATTACATGGAGCAATAAGGATATAAATACAAATATGACCATAACTTAGAAGCTAAATATGAGATTGTATATATTTTTATATATGGAAGATATGGAGGAAATTTATGTACTCCAATACTCCCCCAAACGTTGGAGCGTGTAAATCTTTAGTGCCCAACTTGTCAAGTAAAGTGTAGATTTGAAGAGGTTCAACTTCATGTGACTCTACTCTTTCCGGGACAAAATAACAATTCGTTTCAACGTGTTTTATCTGTTCATGAAACACTGGGCTGTTTCAATGTGACGAGCTCCTTGATTGTCACAAAACAAAGGAGTTTGCTTAGCGGACGACCGTGACACGACCCACTGCTTCTTGGTTAAGAGTCATCGAACCCAAAGAACTTCACTAACTGAGGAGCCATGGATCGGTACTCAGCTTCAGCAGACGACCGTGACACGACCCACTGCTTCTTTGTTTTCCAAGAGATCGGTGCTCCACCTAGAAGTAGCAAATATCCGGTACGAGACTTATGAGTATAGGGACAACCAAGCCAATTAGAGAAATAGTATGCCATGAAAGTGCAGCCTCATGGGCGTGAAAAGAGAATACCTTGTCCAAGTGTTCCTTTAAGATAACATAGCACTTGATGTGTAGCATCCAAATGTGGTTGTCTCGGGTCGGTAACAAATTGGATTAACACATTAACTATATAAGGTACATCTGGCCTTGTATCTTGCAAATAAAGTTATCTTCCGACAATATGACGGTATCACCCAACATAACTTTTGGTTCATTCTCGGCCCTATCAAGTTTGAGGTTTTGCTCGATGGGAAATAGGCTCGGTTTGCATCCTTGTAAACCGAACTCTTCAAGAATATCAAGAATGTATTTTCTTTGACTGAGAACTAATCCTTATGAAGTTCGGGCCACCTCAATCCCAAGGAAGTACTTGAGGTTGCCTAGGTCTTTTATGCTAAACCTTCGATTAAGCTCATCCTTTGTTGCTTGTATTTTGGTTGGGTCATTCCCCACCATTACAATTTACAACGTCGTCGACATAGATTAGAGCTGCCACAAAACTGATCTGTTGTTTTTGAATAAATAGAGAATGGTCTACTTTGGGTGGTTTGAAACCAAGGTCGTGCATTGGTGAATTTTTAATACCAATTACACGACGCTTGTAACAAATCGTACAACGATTTTCTCAACCTGCAAACTCTGTTTTCCCCTTCTTTAGAAAATCCCTGGGGTATCTTCATATAAACCTCTTCATCTAGATACCCATGAAGGAATACATTATTAACATCGAGTTGGTGGATGGCCCAGTTTCTCTTAGCTGCCACTGCTAATAATGTTCTAAGAGTGACTTGTTTGCTACAGAAGCGAAGCTGTCTTGATAGTCTACTCCTTCCATCTGAGTAAATCCCTTTGCTACTAGACGAGCTTTGTATCTCTCAACTTCTCCATTCGGCTTGTATTTCACCTTATACACCCACTTAGAATCAATAGCTCGTTTTCTGTCGATCTAAGGTCCGTGTACCATTGTGACACCCCGCTTCCCGGCCCCCGGTCTCCGATCGGTCCGAGAGCGGTTTGCCACATAATCAGTTCAGTATTGCAGGATCGAGTCAACCGGCTTAATATCCAACTCATATTACACCAAAACATTCATTTCATTCATATAATAAGTTTGTACATAACAGCGGAAGCAAATTACATTACAACACATAATAAACAGATAATAATAAGATCCCCCTTGAGTCGGTCCCCACGTCCTGTTTTAGACACCTAAGATTACATATAGTTTTGAAAACGGTCAGCTATAAGCTGGTGAGTTTGCAGGTTTTGATATCATGAGTAAAACTGTTAATCTTGTTTTAACTGAAAGACCACAATACCATTTGCAATATTACTGAACGTATAATATTACAACGTTTGTTAT
>WOUH02051407.1:0-11288 GCA_009936405.2 Stevia rebaudiana
GAAGACATCGGTGTAGGCTACTTGGAAGGGCATCAAGTGTTGAAGACTAGTAGTTAGTCTTGTAAATGTAATAGTTTAGCATTTTGGTTGTAAATCTTAACCTTTTAAATATAAATGAATAAGTCTTCCGCTATTAATCTCTGTATGATCATGTGTTCTTGTGTAAATCCAAACGTGAGTGGATCCTGGGGATTTAGGGTGTCATAAAATCTTTTTTTTTCAGCTCATTTTGTCTAATTCTTGTCATTGTCTTTTCCTTATAGGTCATTGCGCATAATTCTCGGCATTGTAATTTCCATTCGGGTCATTGTATTTTACAACAACTCATTGTGTCTTTCAAGCACGACATTGTGTTTTTCCTAATTGTCATTTTGTCTATCATGCTTGACATTATGTTTTCCTGAACGTCATTGTGTCTTGCGTTAGTGTTCAGAAAAAACACAATGTCGAGCTTGAAATACACAGTGAGCTGTTGGAAAACATAGTGAGTTGTATGGAAAACACAATGACGAAAATTATACACAATGAACTGTATGAAAAACACAATGACGAGAATTAGACAAAATTAAGTGAAAAAGCGTATAAAAAAATTCTTGTTTTTATGATATAATTTAAAAAACAAATAATGACGTATGTAAAAGTTATAAAAGGTTTTAAAAAGTGGTGGAATTTGAAAAAAAAAATCCATAGCGGTGGCAATTAATAAATTACCCTTCCAACAACTTTTTTAATCATAATCATTGATTAATGATCTAGTTGTTATAAATTATTGTTACGTTTCTTATTTTAAGCATCATATTTAATATAACTCTACCCATATGTAGTATACTTGTATATTAATTTTTTTTTCTTTTGCACGGAAACTTGTAATATACATAGATACATAAAAAACACTTATAAGAAATACGTAAAATAGTTAAAAGTACTAAAATATATGAATTATCATCATATTACATAGTTGTAATTGTAATATGACTATAGTATGTCATACTACATATATGCAGTATACATAAATAGATTGAAAAAATAAATAAATCTTCTATAAAAACGCAAATATAAATTTAAAGATGTATAATTTGTAAATTATCATCATACTGAATGAATGTAATATTAAAATTTTATGAGACAATTTTTGTTTCATTTTTAATATGGCTTCATTATACTCGTTTGAAAGATGCGAAAATTTATGATTCAATTGTGCAATTTGTTTAAAAAAATAACAGGGTATGAAGAAATGAAAAATGTTTAAAGTTCAATAGGTTGTGTTGTTTGGTTCTCGCATGAGGAAGTTGTTTTCGCATGAACCTTGCCCTCATTCTTTATATATAGTGAACCTTACTTTAAAAAACCTTACTTTAAAAAAATCTTGTTGTATTATGATCAATAGATGTGCATCTGGATTATTAAATCAATGTGTAAATTTGGTTGAAAGATGTATGTTGGCTTAAAGTAAAATAGTTGAAGACGTATCATAAGTTCTAACACTTATTTTTATTTGGATTAAACAAATATCCGAATAACCCGAATTGCCTGAATTATTATGTTTTTCTAAATCCCTATCCGACCTGAATATCCAAATAAGAAATACGGATGTGGATCAGATTGATAAAAATATCTGAAGAAATTTCTGATTTGACTAATTCGAATTTAAATACGGCTTGAATCTAGGATTTATTTTAGATTTCAGATTTTTTTTTATTACGGATTTTTTAAACACTCCTAGTGAGAGGCTGGGATTTGAACAAAGTACATCCGGTTTACGATTAGGGGCAACTCCTCTGCACTGGTGTTTTAACTGGGCAGTTGTATACCGTTTTTTTACTGTTGAGTTTAACTGACAATTTTATGACGCCTTTTAACTGGGTGTTTTAACTAAGCATCTTTATGGTGTTTTTCCACAATGTATTTTCATGAACCTATAAAAAAACCCTTAAAATGTTCAGTCCAATGAATTTTTGAAAAAACATCATAAAACGCATAAGATCATGAACACCAGTTTAAGTTGTTTTTTTTAAAACAAAATATATCAATATTATACTGGTTAGAAAGTAAAAAAAATTTGATTGATTTTATGGTATAATTTATTTTTTTTTTAAATCATAGATACATTAAAAACACTTATAGGAAATACGTAAAATAGCTAAAAGTACTAAAATATATAAATTACCATCATATTGCATATTTGTAGTATGATTGTAGTATGTCATACTACATATATTCAGTATACATAAATAGATGGAATAATAAAAAATATAAATTAATCTTTTATAAAAACGCAAATATAAATTTAAAGAAGTATAATTTGTAAATTATCATCATACTGCATAAATGTAGTATTAAAATTTTATGACGCAATTTTTTTCCTTTTTAAAACGGATTCAATATACTCGTTTGAAAGATGAGGAAATTTATGATTCAGTGGTGCAAATTGTTTTAAAAAACTAACAACGTATGAAGAAATGAAAAAATGTTTGAAGTTCAGTAAGTCGTATTTTTTTTGTTTCTCGCATGAGGAAGTTGTTTTCGCATGAACCTTACCCTTAATCTTTATATATAGTGAACCATACTCTAAACAATCTTGTTGTATTATGATCAATAGATGTGCGTCTGGATTATTAAATTAATGTGTAAATTTGGTTGAAAGATGTATGTTGGCTTAAAGTAAAATAATTGATCACGTATCATAAGTTCTAACACTTATTTTTATTTGGATTAAACAGATATCCGAATAACCCGAAATGCCTGAAGTTTTTCTAAATCCGAATCCGATCCGAATATCCAAATAAGAAATACGGATTCGGATCAGATTGATAAAAAATCTAAAGAAATTTCGGATTTGACTAATTTGAATTTGGAAACGGCATGAATCTAGGTTTTCTTTTAGATTACGGAATTTTTTTTATTACGGATGTTTTAAACACTCCTAGTGAGAGGCTGGGATTTGAACAAAGCGCATCCGGTTTACGATTAGGCGCAACTCCTCTGCACTGGTGTTTTAACTGGGCAGTTGTATGTCGTTTTTTGACTGTTGGGTTTAACTGACAGTTTTATGACGCTTTTTAACTCCATGTTTTAACTAAGCATTTTTATGGTTTTTTCCACAATGTATTTTCATGAACCTATACAAAAACCATCAAAATGTTCAGTTCAATGAATTCTTGAAAAAAACATCATAAAACGCATAAGATGATGAACACCAGTTTTAGTTGTTTTTTTATAAAACAAAATATATCAATATTATGCTGGTTAGAAAGTAAACAAACTGATTGATTTTATGGTGTAATTTATTTTTAAAAAAAGATATCAAGGTATTAGAAAGTTCTGAACATTTAAAAAATAGTGGAATTGGCATGTGAATTACATATGCATCATTTTTTTTTTGACTTCTATACCCCCATTTCGTGTACACGTGTTAGTCGTTTGTTACTTTTTAAACTTTTTAAGAGGTTAAACAAAAAACTCAATCTGGAACTCCATTTTACAAGTGACTCAATCTGGGTCCCTTCATTTTCAGATTTGTATACACAATGTAACACATGTGTACACTGTGTAACACATTTTAAATAGAGGGTTCAGATTGAAAAATGAAGGGTCCATATTTAATTTTCCTAACGTTTTTCATTTGGAGATTGTTAAATCTTGCTGTGTACGGGACCAGATTGAAGGAGCAGGGATGTGGCTTTGGAAGCATGATCCGGAGACGGTGGAGGAGATTCAGGAGCTGTCCGACTTGCAGAGCTTATTGGGCTCCTACTCTTTATCGAACCGGCGGGACGGGTGGAAATGGATTGGGAGCGACTCTGGTTCATTTTGTGTTTCGGGGGTCAAAGATCTTTTGATGAGTAGTCAGGATTTCAGTGATAGGATCGTCATTAAACAGTGCCACTGGGTTTCGTTGAAATGTCGGATTTTTATTTGGAGAGCGGACTTAAATCGCATCCCCACGACAGAGGCGCTGGGGAAAAGAGGTATATGCGTTGGTGATAATTATTGCTCAGTTTGCAATGAGGTTGAAGAGTCCGCGTGTAACACCCTAGGCAAATCCCACATCGGCCGTGGCACATAAGAGATCTTGGTTCATAAGGAATGTCCTGTATCTAATATCATCAACGCGTTTTAGGGCTTAATGGTAATAGATGAGAGGAGAACTCCACAGTTAAGCGTGCAACCTAAAGCAGATCCGTGAGCTGTGAGCTAGCAAAGCGGACAATGCGGTTCATCTTTTTACTGCTCGCTGGTTCACGACTGTGATTTGGCAGAAAATCAGCGGTTGGTGTCATATTCCGGATGTTTTTGCTTTTTCTGTCAGGGATCTTTTGGTGATACACAAACATATTGGTAAAAGTTCCGACGAGAAAGAAGCGATTTATGGTATCTTCATGATTGCTTGCTGGTGTATATGGAAGGCAAGGAACAAATATAAGTTCTCAGGTACTAATGCTAGAGTTGAAGACGTTTTTAGTGAAATTAAATCATTGGATTGTGGTTCAAAAATAGATTTAGGCACAAGTCAATCCAGTGGTCTGATTGACGTAAATTTGTAATTATGTAGTATGTCTTGTGGTTTTCCTTACCTGGTTTTTAGGTGTCGGTTGTTGGTTTTATGATATTGATCTTTCAAAAAAAAAGTTCATATAATACATATCTCATATCCAGTATTATGTTAACTAACTATTTATTTTACCGAATTGAACCAATAATTGATGTAATGGATAGCAAATCAACGTGGAATTGTTGCCAACAAGGCACTCTTCTACCTGTCCCACTTTTGGGTATTATTAATTATGTGTCTGGATATATATTAGCCATACATCTTGTATGATATTATATCTAAGTTGAAATTTTGAGGCTAATGTTTGGTCAAAAGTAAACATAATTGTGCAAGATTAAGAATAAACGTGTAACTCTCGTAGATTAAGAATAAACGTGTAACTCTCGTATTTCTAGACACTGACATGTCAAATTAAGGGTCAAACTATATTATTATTATTATAAACAAATTACAAAGAATTCAACCCCAGAAATTAAACAGTAACGAATTCAAAATTTTTTGTTTTTATATGACTCGGTTTTCACGACCTAAAAAAAACTTATGTTAAAACTTAGCGCTGTCGACAGAGGCGAAGCATTGTGTGGGCCAAGGGTGGCCTCGGCCACCCGCGTTTTTTCTGTCCGCAGTGTAAAATTCGAGATTTTCGTTCGATATTTTTTACGTATATAGCTCCGGCCACCTATAATTTAGTTCATAAAACCCCCGGCCACCTATATGTTAAATTTCAAGCTTCGTCACTGCTGTCGAAAATAAATATGTTCTGACAACAAACTAAAAATTTTATAGGGCCTTACTCAATTTGACGCCTTGCATACGTGATATGCCTTTGAATGAGATCAAAAGATAGATAAAATGAGCATGTTGCAACTTTATATTTAAATTAGATAAAACAATCTATTTAAAACTTATAGTAGAAAAACATGTTTAATATTAGTTATAAGGGACATGCTCTAATTAAAGTACAGTTTTAACTAAAAACATAGAAACACCCATTTTGTTGATTTTTTGGAATAAATTTTCATTTTGTACTTTTTTTTTGCACTAGATTTTTGTTTATTGTATTATAATATTGTTTTTATGTAATGTATTTTGCATTTAGTAGTGAAATACCTTGGTGGATCTTGAATACAATCCTATATTGGGTCGTAAGCAACGAGACCCATAAAATTATTCTGATCGGCTATCGCTATATGTTGGGATATTCGTTCCGGTTGTTGGTTCGGGTCGGTAGTCTGGGTCCGTTTAAACAACAAAGTTAGAAGCTTTAGCAATTAAAGAAAATTATCTTGATTTTATAACTAGTATTTTTTTTAAATTATAACTTATAGCTTAAACTTTCAACTTTCTATGTGTATGCATAAAACAAATAATTTAATTCATAGGTTTAACCTATATGGTGAGTCCAAATGAAAACTCCTATTTTTGTGAGAGCTCGTGAAAACTCGGCCAAAATGGACTCCGATTAAACTCATTTAGGTGGCATTTGAACCGTCTCGTAGAGCTTTATCCAGAAGCTATATAATCTAAACCCTAAAGTTAAACCTTAAACAAGAAAGCTAAATACTAATGCTAAACCTTAAATTTCTAAACCTTAAAATTAAATATATAGCTATACCCCAAAACTAAAAGTTAAACAAATAAGATAAATTAGAATACAATGTACCCTAGAAGCAAAACTTTAAACCCTCAAAAGCTAAATCAAAATAAGTTTATTTGAGATTTGATGAGACAGTTTTAATGTCGTTGGAATAAGGTAAATAAAAGTTTGCTTATTTTGAGTTTTCAGAATTTTAGCAAAATAAAGGAGTCCTATTTGAAACCTCCCACAACTATTGATATGTATAAAATAATAACAATTTTATGGAGAACAAATGTAGAGGGCCAACAACTTTTTAGGAAAAAAATTATGCAAGACCGGACTATATACTTATAAAATTATTGGATGAAAATCATTAATTTTAGACTTTGACAAAAAAAAAAAAAAAAAAAAAAAAAAAAAAAAGATTGGGGCCCCCCCTGGCCCCAAAAATACGCCAATGGTGAAATGTACATTTTATTTTCTTAAGAGCATTTATGGTTTGGTCTCAATCTTTATCTTTAATATTTACTAAAAATAAGTATATTTTTTCTTTTGTATTCAATTAAATAATAGTTTTTTATATTTTAATTATTACTACCTTTTCTTTATCATATGTAGTTGAATAATACTTTTTATTTCTTTCTTATTATATTTCACTCTCTTATTCATTCAAACATACTTTTTATCACTCTCAACCAATCTATATAATATAAAAAACCCGTTCACATAATTTATAAAGACACAAATGTAAATGCTCTAAACAAATTTGTATGTTATTGTATTAAAATGAATTAATCAATATTCTTGTTTTTGAATAGTAAAGACTTGGACACTCTGGAACTGTCATCAGTCCAAAAACCACAGTGTGAATTCTGATGACCCTGACCCATTTATGAAGAAATTTATAACTGAGAAAACTCCTAGTTCAAACCCAAATCATACTTGTATAAGCATGACTTCAACTTAGGAGTTACGATCTCAAACAAGAAAAGTCACCTAACTACCGCTTAATCAATTGGGTTTTGGTGAATCATAATCTGATTTGAATTGGAAGAAAAATAATAAGTTAATAACACGACCAAACACGTGGGCAAATTAGCAGGAAATAGATTAAAAAACTTGGAAAGTTAGGAAAGCGCAACGGGGGCTTTTTGGCCCCACGCCTCAACCAAGGAAATTTCAACTTTGTTTAACATGTTGTGAGCAATGTTTTAAAAACCAGACCGGATAATAAACCGGTCATTTTACTGGTCCACTGGTCGGACCGGTCCACATATAAAAGTGTAAAATAATCCACATATACATGACCAATACTTTAATAACTAAAATTAGCTCAAGTATCCAACAAACATAATCCATACTTAAAAATTTAACAAACATAATCCAAAGTTTCAAAATTAAGCATAATAATCAATATTAAAACACACGTAAAAAAGTTCAAACATTTCTTCACTTCATCAGTTAAACTCGTCTTCATCAGTTGCATTAATCCATAGATTAATCCATACAACTGGTTTATAAGTTTCCATACAACTGATTTATAAGTTTTTAAAACTTGCTCAAGAATTTTGGGTTCAGTGATATTTTGGGTTTTTGTAGTATACGCTTAAAACAAGTTAAAGAATTTTTGGTTAACTATTATAATTAAATGTAAGTGGCTGACATGGTAACTTGAAACTGTCCCAAACACTAGATCTCACGTTCGAAACCCGTAACCAGCAGAGTTATTCTTAAATTTTAGCTTTTTCTTTTAACAACTTTCAAGTTTTCCATCCCACATCGGCCCAAGGAGGAATCAGTTGGTTCTTTGGCATCTATAAAGTAAGCAGCGTCTTCCAAAAAAACAATCATTTCCGGTTCACGATTATCGGTTCAACCTGGTTCGCAAAGAAACCGGCCGAGTATTTTGAATACCGTTTAATAGGGGTTGGCCGGACTAAGAAGGATACCGATTCTCGGTTGAACCGGCCGGTTCGCTCCGGTTTTTAAAACCTTGGTTGTGAGAGCATTCACATTAGCATCTCTAAATTTATCTTTATAATTCACTAAAAATTACTATATTTTCTCTCTTCTATTCAATTAAATAATAATACTTTTTACATTTATCATTACTTTTCTCTCTTCTATTTAATTAAATAATAGTTTTTATAACTTTATCATTACATTTTTCTCTCTTCAATTTACTTTAATGAACAGTGTTTCTTTATATTTACTAGTTTCATCAGTTTCTCTATATCTCTCCACTCACAACCACTTTAAACCAATCTCGATAATATAAAGAACTCACTCACATAAATTTTAAAGACTCTAATGTGAGTGCTCTAAGCTAACCTTTTATTTTAATTTAATCGAAAGAGAACAATATACAATGAACAATGTTTTTTCCGTGAGCTTGAGTTTATATAATGTTCATATAATATTATCTATTAAAGCCCGATTAATAGATGAAACTTCATAAAGAGATAAATCTACCTCTAATAAAAGAGTAAAATAAATGTGACATTCTCTAAATTTTTAAAGAGTTCTTTAATTATTTAAATTAACTAAATTAACAATTTGAATTCTTTTATACTTTTTATTCTATTTTAAATTATAAAATATATTTAAATTTCAAAATCATTTAAATATGTTATTATCTAGATAAATATTTATCTTATTTATTTTAAAAGGTAAACAGCACTTTTTATCCATGCGGTTTGCAATAATTAACAATTTAGTCCATCGCTAATAGAAACGGTCTCTAAAGTTTCAAGTTTTAGCAATTTTCGTCCATAACGTTTCAAGTTTTAAACTTTTCTTTCCGTAACATTTCAAGTCTTAACAGTTTTCGTCCCTAACGTTTAAAGTCTTAACAGTTTTCGTCTCTTGCAAATTTCAAAGAGGAAAACCGGACTTACTCTCTTTAAATTTTAAATTTGACATTTCTGTAATTTGTATAATTATCAACTAAATTTAAGAAGTTTATATTTAAAAAGTTTTTATTTAATAATTTTGAAATCTTAAAGCATAATTTATAGTTATAAACGTGTCAAACATTTATTTTTTGAGTGTTTACAACGTATTAACTTGATATATATATGCAATGATTCAATAAAAAGTTTAAGCTTTGGTTATGTAATCCCGTGTAATACACAGGTTTTAAGCTAGTATTATATATAAGGTGACGTTATCTTAACATAAGAAAACGTCTTACAGTAATAAAAGTATGAGAACTGTATCAAACGGATTTTGATTAAGATCATTCTAGCTGCGTTGGAACCGTCTCGTCAAACCCTTTCCTGTCCCCCAGAAACTTAAGCCCCACACCCCCTCTATAATGAGAAGTCTTTCTATTTAACCTGACCCATTATATATATTAGTCTTACTTGGATTCTGAACACAAAATTTGAATTATCGAATGTCGACATTGAACGTAGGGGGAAGGTGTGAGTTTATTGATTCGGCTAGCCCCTTACTTTTGATTTGGATTGCGGGTGTACCCTACCAATGAAACCGAAGAGAGGAATGTGTGAGTTTTTGTTGGTTGAGTAGTTTGTGGTTGTATTTTTGACAGTTTTAGACTTTAAGGTAAAAAATAAGTTAACATAATCTGATTAATTTGAGGTAAAAGTACTTTTGGGATCCTTGGATGGTGTCCTCTCCCCTTAAGGGTTGAATTTTAGGACCATCCAAAATAATTGATATTCACTATTCAGAGGTGGATGTCTGCGTTGTGCGTAAGACTAGTCTGAGAGATTATATGGTGTCGAGATAGGTACATGATTTTCAAACCTGTTTATCTTACTACTTTAATATAGAAGACGGTTATAATACAAAGTATTTTTTCATGGGAAATGTAGGAAGGATTCTTAGCCATTGATAAATATATCCTGAAAAGCAAAAGAGGAACATCAATATTTTTTGAAATAAATCAAGTTTCACATGTTTTTTAGAAATTAAATAACATTTAAACGTTTTATTATTTTGTAAAATAAAAGTTACAACATAAAATAGAAAATTTATTACCTTTAATTTGAATATAGTATTGATATGTTTTTTTTTTTCTTAACATTGTCCGTATTTTTTTGACTTGGTCCGTGTTATTTACACACTTTATATCGATTATGTAATCCTGAAATTGCAGTCCGTTTTTTTTATAACCGTAAGCCGTATTTTTAAGTCTTCAGTCTGTGTTTTTTAAACTTTGGATCGTTTTTTTTACCCCTTTTGTTTGTAAATAGATAAGTTTAACTATTAGTCCTTTTTTTCAGAACTACATAACGTATTTTTATAACTAAAGTTCGTCATTTTACCAGCTTGGTATGTGAACATATATAAAAAATGGGTGCGCGAATTTTTTTACGTTCCTACTTTCACTCTGGTGACACGTGTTATATTCATGTGGCTTCCTATGTTTCTTATGGTTTTTCCCCTTTGTACAATAATTGTACATTAACCGTCATATGAGTTTAAAATAAGTATCTAATAAATTGTATGCTGAATTTGTTATAATTTAAAACTATTAGAATTACAAATTGTTAAAAGTGTAGTTGAGTGATTTAGTATTCAACATTAGTTATTGGGTATTAAGATTGGGTTCCTGACAATAGACAATCTAACATGGAAATTCCAAGCACATAATATCATAATTAGGTATAACAGATATTAAGTAACATGTACTCGAAGAGTATGAGACACTATAAGTGATTACCAAAATTCATTGCATAGTTGCCACATTATACATTAATGATATCCCCACAATAGATTCAAATGTCTATATCATGAACCTAAAAATTAGTACCTCTAAGAACAGCTGTAAAGCAGTGCCATCATAGCCCGGTTGGGCCGGCAACACCACGCCGGCCCAGAATATGAGGGGTGTGAGGGGCACTAGTGTGAGAGGGTTGTAGCGTGATGGGCCAGATAGTTTTTAGTTTGTTTTTATTTTTCAACTAGTTAGAATATATTATCTTTCTCATACTTTTTACTCATCACCCTTAGTCTCACCAATCCATCACATTAGAGCATTAATATTTGGTTCTCTATAATTTATGTGAGTGAAATCTTTATATTATAGTGATAGTATAATAGTGGTTGTGAATAGGAAGATATAGAGAAACTGATGAAACTAGTAAATATAGAGAAACACTGTTCATCAAAGTAAATTGGAGAGAGAAA
>WOUH02051428.1:0-11285 GCA_009936405.2 Stevia rebaudiana
ATTTCGAATCTGAATTTCCACTCTGGATACCCGTCACTGGACGTGAGTCTAGGAGGACGAGTTGAAGTACCGATGATAACATCTTCCTCATTGTTCTTGGTCACGTTCATCACAAATAATAATAAAAGATTAAGGTTAGAGACGGTCTCCTATTCTCTTCTCCAGCTTTTCTTTTTCTCTTGTTCGACGTCAAAACCACTAAAAATAACAAATCCTTTGCTTTAGTTTGACTATTTCCGAACTCTCTGCTTGCCGTCAAAACCAACCACTAATAATATCCTTTGAAAATCCCCCCTTTTTTTTTATTCTTCTCCCACAAGATGGAGTTTATTGGTGTTACACCTAATCAGTTTTTTAAATAACTAAATGGTCGAGAGTAATATTAATTGCTTCTCGGTTGTAGACAGATTAATGCATATCTTAAGCTTTTTCTAGTTTGTAGCCGTCACCTCCTTCTTGCCGTCAACAACCAACCCCCTTAAAATAATATTCTCCAAACTCTGTTGACTTTCGTGACCAGCCAAGGAGGCTTGTGAATACACTAACGAGAGGCCTTAAAATAATATTCTCTAAACCACTTATAATAATATTCTCCAATTCCACTTTTCTGTCGTCCTAAACCCCATGTGAACACACCTCAATTGAAAAAAAAAACTAATATTGATCGAGAGATGTGTAGAGGTCGAGAGGATAGATGTGTCGAGAGGATGGATATAATTTGGTAGTGAGGATGGTTCTTAAATGTAGCCGAGAGGTTATCAAATGGATATAATTGTTGGGTGGTCGTGAGGTTAAAGAAAAATTTGGTCGAGAGGATGGTTCTTAAATATAGACGAGAGGTTATCAAATGGATATAATTGTTGGGTGGTCGTGAGGTTATAATAAAAATTTGGTCGAGAGGATGGTTCTTAAATGACGAGAGGATGATTGTTGAGTTGTTGGGTCGCCGTGAGGATTACTTAGTTGCCGGTCGAGAGGTTAAGAGATTTATGGTTTCAATCGAGAGGATTGTTGGTGTTGCCGAGATCGAGATGTTGTCGTGAGGTTGATATTGTCGAGAGGTTTGTTGATGATCGAGAGGATGCCAATTGTTACCGAGAGGATTGAATTGTTGCCGAGATGATGATTTGATGATCGCCTAGAGGATTGCTTATTGTTGCCTATCGAGAGGTCCTTTGAAGAGATGTGTCGAGACCTTTTTAAAAACCAGATCCTATAATTAAGGAAACTGAATAACCACAATAATTTTCCACTAACACTCCTCCAATCTTCGTTTTTAAGATCAAATCACCGATTTTTCACTGTTCGTCACTGTTCTTCGTAAAAACCACCAAAACTTCAAATTCTTCTTCCAAAATTCTTGTTCTTTCACTCGTTGATATCACACTCGAGCCACAAATTGGTTCGCAAGCTCTGATACCAATTGTTAGTCCCGTATCCGAATCTAACAGCGTGATATCAAGTAAATAATTCGTTTGCGCGGAAAACAAACGAACACAGTAAGATTAAACACGAACAAGATGAAGAATGATTAATAATATTGCACTCGATCTCTAAAGGATCGACTGGTACAATGAAACCGTTCGTGAGAACCAGAGAGAAAACAAAAACAATTGTGAACGACTTCTAAAACGGCTTCCTCTAACTAACCTAATATTCGGTTTATATATGCACCGATACAAAGCAAAGGCCCATGAACAAACAATAACAAACTAAACATTAAAAGCCCATGTGATATCGAGAGGATTCCATAGAGACCATCGAGACCTTTATGATCCATCGTGAGGAATGCACCGAGACCACCGAGAGGAATAATCGAGAGGAGTAATGGGAGGTACAACAATTATATATGACCTAACAAAATTCAGGTCAAACACGACTCTTAGACTTCACTAATGTGATTATACTTGCTTTAATTACACTTAATTTAGTTTAATTAAGTGTGTCAAACATTTCATAAGTTTAAACACAAACATTCACGTAATCAGTGGCGGATCCAGAGATGTTTGTCAGTGGGGGCAAAGACAGGTTGGTAGAACGGTTTGGTTGAAACATCTCGAAGAGAGTCGGCTTAAACTGGTCATAACATGTATTTAATTAAAGGATATTTTAGTAGAATCCTACTTCTAAAAAATCTTATAGATAAAGCAAAAAGAGTGCTTATTTAATTAAAAATATTGTAAAACATTCATACTCAGTTACTTTAATCCGGAAAAATTTAATTGGCTTAAAATGTATCAAGTAAAAGTGAATCATTTTTATTATTATAAAACATTATAAAGCCATTTATACTTATTAATTAATAAAAAGATAGAAATCCAATTTACCACATCTTTGGATCAAAATTACCTAGTTACACGTACACAAGTATTCCAAATTTTATACGAGTGAAAGTAATCTATAAACAATTGCCAAAACAAAAAAAAAAGTGATTATTAATAAAAATTAAAAGAACAAAAATTATTTGTAAAAAAAGAAAAACAGAACCCTTGTAAACAAAATAAAATTATTAAAAATACTTAAAAATAAATGACCATTCCAAGAACAAAATAAATCATTTATCTAGGTTATTTAATTGCCTCGTATAACACCTAATTATGAATTAGGGTTGTTTAAAAAACTAAAATAAACTAAAAGGCATAGTTTTTAAATTTAGATGAACCAAAGGGGGCTAAAATGAAATTTGCATTTAATACTCATGTACTTGTCACCAACACTTCCCCAATCTCTGCAACCTCCATGGATTAAGTACGCTCCTAAGAGCTTCCATGGATTCCTCAAAAAAATTGACACCGTCATTTGCTCCACTCTTTCTGCGTTTGTAGATGATCCGTGATCGGAAAGGGGCCTCTCGAATTTTAGGAAGGGGGCTTGCAATAAAATTTAAGAAATTTTCTTCTACAAAGATGGATCTCAGTGGGGGCATGTGCACCCCCTAGAGAACACTTGAATCTGCCCCTGTACGTAATAGTAAACCGAAAGATTACCGGAACGCACACGTGTCATTTCCACGAACGAACGTTGCTGAAACAATAAATAAATATTTTGAATATTTATTATAATATATGTGTGTATTTATGTGTTAATAATTACATGCTTAAACTACAGACGAAAGGTTTACACAAACGCAATTCAAACCCCGTATAAGATTTATATGCGGTATATGAACCAAACACGAGCAACAAACATTAACATAAAAATAGTGATATAATTGTTATTATTTAAATCCAAAAGTATGGTTGTACAAAAGCAATGGAAACGGAAACTTAACTCCAAGTAAAACGCGATTAAACTACCAAAGAATTTAATTATAAAAAAAGGGCTTCACATGACATGGGATAATAGAATTAAAAAAAAAAAATACAAACCTAACCCACCCAACTAAAGCCCAAACCGCCCCCATCCTCTCTCCCTCTTAATCCTCTTTTAAGCCTCTAATATCCCACTTAAGCACTTATTTGATAAAAATAAAAAATAAAAAAAAACCTAAACTTACAAACCCTAGACCACACCACTCTTGGCCACCCCCTCTCCTCACGGCACCCACCACACCATTCGGATACCCTCCTTCAACCACCACTCCAGCTTGTTTTTGCTACATCTTTGGAGATTCAAGGTCCTTGAAGCTAGTGAAAGGTGATATGAGCTCAAAAACTTAAGAACTACGTCAGCAACAATCGGTAAATGGGAATAGTATAAAAAATATTTTTAGATGCTAACACATATATGTGAACACTGTAAAACTTTTATAAACAGGTTTGATCATTTAGATGGTCATTAGAATTCATATAGTTTCTACAAAATTGTGACAGTCTCGAAAAGTATTGTAAGATGCGAGATTTTTCCATGTATTAACTCTCGTCTGTAAACATTATCATAATTAAATAACAATTTCATGGAATTTATCGTATATATTAATTCATGTTAAACAAAACTAATAACTAAATTTAAATAAAATAACATAAATATTTTATATAAGTTTCATGAAATAACTTATTTATATAGTATGTGTGGCCAAAACGCACCGACACAAACTTAATAACTAAATAAAGATGACATGGTGTCAAAAATCTAAAAAGACAAACTTTAAGGGACCATCTGTGCCTAAGAGGGAAAACGCGACCCAGACCCAGTTGGATCATTTGATTACCCACGAATCTTGTCTCTTTGACCGGGTCGTGACCTAGCCTCCAAATCAGGCGATGGCTTCGCTCATCAAATCTCAATCCCTATAATCTCACTAATTAATCACACCACTCAGTTTTGACCTACGATTTCGAATCTCCAAAATCACGTGCTACAACTAGATCTATTCAGTCAAACTCAACATTATGATGAAAGAGACTATCGGAGAAGGTCCCACTCTGCTTGCGTCCGCTAGCTGACGACGTGTGTAACGCATACTCCTGTCTTTCTTTGCCGGTTGCCGAAGTCTCTTAAAACCGACAGAATGACCCCAAAAACATTTCTCTCAAACTTCATTCGACTGTTTACCCACGTGATTGAAGCCTAATGTTGGAGTGAATAAACACAAGTTTATCCGCTCCCTTTGAATTTAAACGATTACGTTTCACGTTATGGATATACGAGTAGGTACTCCAATTATCTCGGCCGATGAACTACTGATTGGTTGTGAAAGTACCTTTTGTTCTACATCGACCAATTCCGAGGTTTCTGATCCGTAGGTACCCCACTAGTTAGTTGCATTCATAGTGACGGCATCAGCTTGAGTTGCGGCTCTTAATTATAGTCCTTGTTTCATATGAAATGTTTCAAATTGTTGTCGCAACATTTGTTCTTCTTCCTCATTTTCGGAAATTCTTGTAAACGCTTCCATAACACCAAGTGTAACTTCCTTGTCTTTGTTAGGGCTTTTCTTTCCTCCACACTGGGTGGCAACTTCTCTAAATAGTATTTATCATAAAATTTAGGACTTAAAGCGTAGCCTAAACAATGAAGGGGGATTGACATTTTTTCCCACCGAGCCAAAACAATCTTTTCAATTTCAGGGTAATAACTTGAGAATTTATTTTCCCTGATATTATCATGAATTTCTCCAACCATGTTGTCTATTTTCTCATAAATTTCTCCCGTTTTTTGTTCTTTATCCTCACAAAATTTATTTAGCAAGAAAATTGGTTTTGTAATAGCTAATATGCCTTCAACATCTTCCCAAAACAAGTCATTTTTATTAGTCTGGGACACTAATGCCCCGGCTGCCCGACTATTTTAGTCCCCACTTTTGAGCAATTCCCGCCCAGAATTGAGCACTATAGTTGTTGCAAGTGTCTCCCTACAATCCCATAACCTTTTCAACAAGATATAATGCGATGCAAATCGAGCCTTTTCAATTTTCAATAGTTCTAACTTTGAGTTTCTCTAAAAATTTCTAAGGCATGGGTATGGTTAATGAAATACTTCACACTAGCTTTGCCTTTCTTATACGTGTCGAATAGCCAAAAAAATGCATTTGCCGTATCTTTAAAAATTAAGATATAAAGTATGCACACAACAATGGGACCAAAAAATATGTTTATATACCTTTTCAATCTCTCTTCCCACCAACTTGCAATTCGTTGCGTTATCTGTTACTACCGACAACACATTGCTTGGTCCAGCCGTCTCGATGGCTCCAAGTAGAAACTTAGAAATCTCAAGTCTCGTTTTTTCCACCCCGAAAAAATCCCCCGAATACATAAAATAGAGCCACGAGAATTAAGGGCGAGAAGGTTGATAAGTGGATTATGTTTAACATTAGACCACCCATCTGAAACGATTGATACCCCTTGAATGTACCATATGTCTGTAACCGGTGTTAGTTCCTTTTCAACTTCCCTCGCACATTCATCAAGTAAAACCGTTCTTGTCTTTTCACTTGACGGGGGTTTGAATCCAGCCGGTGCATTCTTTATCGCATTAATCATCTCAAGAAAGTGAGTGTTACGTAATACATTGAAAGGAATTCCGTTTGCACACAATCCTCTAATTATCTTCAAATCTACCTTGTTTCTCTCTAGCATGCCAAAAGTTTCTCCAATCCCTTTCTTTGAAGGGACACGAGACGATAGTTTAGAATTCATTAAAGTCTTGGAACAATTACCTGAATTTTCTGTCTCTTTTACTTTAAAAGTCTTTCATACAACCCTCTATCTCTAAGAACAGCCTGGCATCTTTTTACCTCAGCCTTCTTCCCCAAACCAGCCCACAAAAATTAGCATGAATTCTAGTGTACGTACTGCTATAAGGCTTGTTACAGGATAAGGCTACATTAGTTTGTCCCGTAGTGGAATTAAAACGTGAGGACCAAACTAAAATATGGGTATACCACAGGAATGAGTAATTAACTCTAATGAAACATATGTTTGTTATGGTTTGATGATCTTATAGACACTAGAGAGTATGATGCAGGTCAAGATATCTACATAAAAATGGATGCTTCTGAGTTAGAAGGTACACATGTTTCTTTTAATATTTAATTATTTTTGTGGTTTTACCATATGTGTTAAGGTGTTGAATTTATTTATTTTTTCTTAATGAAGGTCTTGTGGACTCCCAATCTGATTTCAACAAAAATAAAAGATTAGTAATAGTGGTGATTTTATCATCATCAATTTTGCCAATTATCTTAGGTATAGCATATGCGTGTAGAAAGATAAAGAAAAGATCTTACATCAAACGACAAGGTAACACAAAGGAACAACTAACGTTGACAAATTTGTTTATATCATACAATGTAAATAAATAAAATAACAAAGAGCATGAACATATCATTCTTGTAGGGAATTTGTATGCGCTTGATGAACATAATAGAAGTCTACAGATGGGACATCTTGATGATCTACACTTCTTTAGCCTAACTGAAATAGTGAAAGCCATAGGTAACTTCAATGCCATTAATAAGATTGGGGAAGGTGGTTTTGGTCCCGTTTACAAGGTATATTACTACGCTTTATAAATAATATTAATTGCTTGTCACTATTATGAACCATAATTTAAAATTGGCAACTTTTATTTATCATAGCTTAAACATTATCATAATCATATTTTTTAGGGTGTTTTAGAGGACGGAAAAGAACTGGCTGTGAAGCGGCTATCGGAAAATTCACAACAAGGTCTTCATGAGTTCAAGAATGAGGTCATCTGTATTGCAAAACTTCAGCATCGAAATCTCGTGAAACTTCTTGGATATTGCATTGATAAAAATGAACTAATTTTGATTTATGAATACTTGTCTAATAAAAGCTTAGACTTTTTTCTCTTTGGTTTGACTCTCTCTATGATCTCACTAAGTATTTTACTTTTAGTCTCTATAAAAGTATATGACATAGTGGCAATGTCTTGACAGATGAGACAAGACGTTTGATACTTGACTGGCCTCAAAGATTTAATATCATAAATGGGATAGCACGTGGTATTCTCTATCTACATCAAGATTCCCGTCATCAAATTATCCACAGAGATCTCAAGGCAGGTAATATATTGCTAGACAGTGACATGAATCCAAAAATATATATCCGACTTTGGCCTTGCTAGAAACTTTGTCGGAGATGACACCACTACAAAGACAAAGAAAGTGGTTGGAACATAGTAAGGGTCCTCCCTAACTTTAATAATTTATCAAAGAATAAAAGATGCAGCAACACTAATTTTTAAGTTTATTTTGTTGTAGTGGTTATATTTCTCCGGAGTATGCAGTACACGGCCGTTTCTCTACAAAATCATATGTATTTAGTTTTGGTGTTCCTGTGCTCGAGATAATTAGCGGAAAGAAAAACAAAGAATTCTCACATGAAGACCACAAAGATAATCTTCTTGGACATGTAAGTAAAGTTGTTAGATTAAGTTCCAATATCCTAACCACAATCTTAGTATTTTTCTAAATATGTGTTTTGATTTGATGTAGGCATGGAGACTCTACAGGAAAGGCAAATCTGTTGAATTAATGTGTGTATCTTTTCAGGGCTCGTGCAATCTCTCAGAAGTATTAAGATCAATACATGTTGCACTATTATGTGTGCAACATCATGCAGAAGATAGGCCAATTATGTTGTCTTTTGTTCTTATGCTAGTCAGTGAGGGTGTGTTGCCTGAACCCAAACAACCTGCTTTTTTTACCGGAGAGAGCCATAAAGAAGTTCAGCCAGTGTCCTCACTTGTGTAAGTACCTGATGAGTACACAATAACACAATTGTATGCTCGATAGCAAGCACTCATTATGATAGGAAGATGTTGATATACCTATTTATGAATTATTAAATGTGGTGTTAGCTATTTTTTCTTCCTTTACCTATGTTGAAAGTTTAGATGTTCCTCCATCTTCAACCATGTTTACCATATAAGGTCGAGCCTGGTTTGTCACCATTGAATATTGACCCATGTTTTTTCTTGTACTCTCAAAGACTCTTCAATTCTGAAATGACGTACATGCGCAACTCAATTTAACTATTCTTCCTAATTCTTCTAGTGATGCTTATAATCTTTCAAGGATGGGGACAGTTTATCTATGATATTAGAAACAAATATAAATTCATACATCTTCATACCATGTTGTTTAAACTGACCCAAAATCGTCAACAAATCATTATATTGTTCCATGACTGGTCTATAATTGACTATTTTCTATTTAGTCAAATTACTCATAAGAGACTTCTTATTAGAAGAATCTTCTGTCATGTACTTGATTTCCAGAGTATAAAAAAAAAGTTTGCATAGTCATCATTCTATTAAACATCAAACAAAGAATTAAACATACCATTGAGGTTGTGACTACAACATATGTAATAACCGTTCTCCCATTTGATTTCTTCTTGATATGATCTAGATTTCCATGTTCCAGTACTTCTTAGACATGGAGTGGTCAACACATAAATGACTTTCAAAGTAATAAGAAGGAAGTGCAACTTCTTATGCCAACGCATGAAGTCGTGTCCTTCGAATTTGTCCAATTTGTCAAAGTTACTTGTCATCTCTTTTGTGGTTCTATCAAAAATCTTGATCAGATAAAACTCAATTTAGAATTGAATTACAATGTGTATTTTGAGAGAGAATTCTTCAACCAATTCGAATGACCAAAAACAAATTGAAGCTCGCCCCTTGGACCCGGCCCAAGGCTCCCAACCCTTGGATCCGCTCCATGGCGCTGCCCTGAACCCCGCCAAAGGCGTTGCCCCCTTGGAACCCCCAATGATTAGGGGTTTTGCCCCTAAGCATTGTAAAAGGCCTAACAAACGTACATTTCGCACCCTCCAACTTGTTTGAAAATATTAAAATTCGTATTAATCACAAAGTTAATTCAATTGCAATAAAATATCTAACGGTCAATGTTATAGTAAATATAATACTATGAGTATACCATGGAATCTTTCATAGATTACATATAGAATCATTTTTAGTCTTATTAATTAAATAATGGCATATAGGCCGTTAAAAAATGCATATTGGATTCTAGTAATTATAATTTGACCTATTGATTTGTAATAATCGAAATTGTTACCACGGGTCTCAACTTTTATATAATTTAATTTTTTTTTTTTGTATAATTTAATTTTGACAGTCCTAACTAATAAACCTAAACATTTTATTGATGTGGCAGAATGTCATGTCAGAAAATTTTACCATGTCAGCATGTCACGCCAGAAAAATGCTAACGGTATTAGATTCTGTTAGCTGAAGATTGTCACAAGTAAACAATATAAAAGTTGGACTACTACTAATAATTTTCTAAGTTTAGATTATTACAGGCCAATAAGTCAAAGCTGAAAATATTAAAATCCTTTTTTTCTTGAATAATTTAGTGTCACAAAACTGCTACGTATAGATTAATTAATTAATCCTATAAATGTTGATATAAAACTACTATATGCACCGGGTATCTTTCAACGTTTAAAGTATTACAACTTGTGCTCTAAGAAAATTGCTAACAATAGCATTGCTCTAGACCATTAATATCTTATTATGTATTGCTTCTATCAGATTGAGCGAATACCATATTTGCAAATCAAGAAATCAAAGATGGCAATTCACATTCACTACCTTGTATCCGAAGGAGGAATGCATGTTTGGTTAGATGGGCTTGAAGTCCAAGAAGATTCAAATGGTTGAAATGTATTCTTGGTTCATTTCTGAAAACTTAACGGAAAACTTAATGCCCATCAATTTACAATATGGGTTTACCATATGGACCATCGGGGGAATTTAATCTATTAAAATAAAGGCAACCTTCATTCTATCAATTAAATTACAAATAACAATAGATCTAATTAGTTTACAAATAACAACAGTTCACCTAATCAATATAGATATACATATGCCAAATGCTCCTAATGTCAAAAAATGGTGACAAACGTAAAGAAGACCAGCTTTTGGTTGACTTGACTTTAGACAATAGACCGTAAAACTTAAACCAACTAAATTTTGAAAATTAACAATAATTGTCATTGAATTTTGGTCATCAATGGAAATCCCGTACAGACCTGTTTTCTTCTTCTTTGCTTTAATCTTGCTGTCTGAATCATATTCCACCATTGCAATAGATACCATATCTTCAAATCAAGAAGTCAAAGATGGTAACACCCTTGTTTGTGAAGGCGAAATGTTCGAATTGGGGTTTTTTAGTCCCGGTAAGTCGAAGAACCGGTACCTTGGGATATGGTACAAGAAGATATCGTATGGAAGATATCGTATGGAACCGTTGCATGGGTTGCTAACAGAGAGACACCAATTGCAGATAAATCAGGCATCATCAAACTTACCAAACAAGGAAACTTGCAAATTCTCAGTAGCAACACTACAATGATCTGGTCCTCCAATTCAACAATACCGATGAGTAATAATAATCTGGTGGTGCAGCTTTTAAATACTGGTAATCTTGTTGTGTAGAATAAAAATTTAAATGGTACTAACGATAATATAATCTGGCAAAGTTTTGACTATCCTTGTGACACAACTTTACCCGGAATGAAATCCGGGAAGGACTTGGTAACAGGGTTAGAAAGGTACTTGACATCTTGGAAGAGTCCGGATGATCCTTCGAAAGGCGCGTACATTAATACAAATTTTAAGCTGGCAGGGTGATGTTTTACTAGCAAGACTTGGACCATGGAATGGTTTCGGATTTAGCGGTTATCCAAGCGAAAAAGATAATCCAATTTACACGGCCGAGTTTGTGATTAATGAGAAGGAAATCTATCATAAATATGAATTGAAAACTTCAGTTGTTCAAAGGGTAGTTTTGACATGGGATGGAAAGACAAAGATTTTGCAATGGATTGAGCGGATTAAAGATT
>WOUH02051439.1:0-11284 GCA_009936405.2 Stevia rebaudiana
TCACCACACATTGTGGCTTGCAACAAGTTAATGATCACACACACATAGTTCATACAAGAGTTTAGAAAGTAGTTCAATCAACATAGTTCAAATAGTTCAACATTGCATATAGATTGATAGTTTATAGTTTCAATGTTTCAACCCCGAGTTTAAAGTAAAGATAAAGTAAAAGGGGAGTTGTAAACTCACCTTGCAAGTAGGTGATAATAGTATAAGCAAGTGATGGGAACCCAACTAGTCATGTAAACCCAACGTCCTAACGTTAACCTAACATAAAAACGGAATATGTGTAAATGGGCATTCGTTCAATGTGAATAGGTATTTGTTTTATGTGAATAATTATTTAATGAAGTTTAATTATTAGATATGTATCACATACTTTACGAAATATTATTTATTAATTAAAATAATATTTGTATAACTATTTATTAACTTAAATAGCTAAATAATATCACTTAACTATAATTATTTAGTTTTATACCCCAAAACTCAGTTTATATGTCCTAACATTGATATAAAAGTTTCTGGAATTTTATAGATTTTATTTAATAGTTTTAGTATTTATTTTTATAAACCGAAAGTGATTTTATAAGATACCATTTCGAAAAATTTTATAAAAGCCTCAGATTCTATTTTTGTTGGATAGGAAATCAAATTATGAAGATTTTGATATAAGGTTGGTAATTTTTGGATAACAAATGAATAAGTTATGAATTAAACAAGTATATATTTTATAAAATCTAAAATGTTTTATAAAATATCGTGCTGTAAAGTTTTTAAAAATTTCCAGATTACATTTTTATTTGATATAAAATTTAATTACAAAGATTTTGATGTAAAATGGGTTACAAATGGATAAGAAATGAAAAAGTTATGATTTATTTTCGTTTTAATATTAAAGGTAAAATTAACAAAAATAAAGGAAAAAGGCAAAATGAGAGACCGGCCAAAGTGGGGGTCGACCGGAGTTAGACCGGGGTCTCCACTAGGCCAGAACGAGTGCTAAATTGGGTCAGAGTGGTTGTAACTGAACCGTTTCTGTTTCGTAATTTATTTAAACTGTGTTCCATATCAGATCTATTTCCAAACGAAGAACACTTATTTCGAGTGTTCGAATCAGCGAATCTGTATGTTAAAACCCCGAATTGATTTGGGGCTTTGTTGGTTCAGATGAATACGAACAAAAAGGTGGTTTTACCTTCGATTGACGTTGTGTGAGGGTGGAGATCGGAGGCGAGTTGCAGGTCACGGTCGTATGGTTGTTTTTGGGGTTTGATCAAGCTTCCTTGCTGTCTTGGGTGTTCGAAAATGGTGGTAAACGAAACAGGGGGTGGTCGAGGATGCCTCTTTATACCCGATTAGGAAAAGTGAGAGATCTCGTTCGTGTGGGATTCGTTCGAGGTGTTTAATGCTTTGCTTCGTATTGGGGGTCTTTATCGGTCGAAATAAAGTTGGAGCTGGACTCGAGATAGCGTTGGGGATGGGATACGCGTGCGGGGTGGTAACCGAGAAGCATTAAATCGGTGTTTTAACGGTGGTTGGGCGGTGGGTGAAGAAGACCCACAAACCCGTGGGTTTTGGATCTGGGCGCGTGGGTTATAACACAGGAATGAATCTTGCCTCCTTTTAGTCCCTGTGGTTTTAAGTTCCATATATAGGACACCATGTGGGGTTTTAAATAGATTGAAAGTTCTATCTTTTGTATTTTGGCCACTGAAATAATTAACCATCAATATCCTTTATAAAAACCTTTATTATTTAATAAAGTTTATATATTTTTTTGATTGTTTTGTAGCTTTTAATTTATAAAAGTATTCCCTTTATAAATTCTAATTATGTACTTCATTGTAAGGATATTAGTTAGTTTTTTTTGTTATCTTTCCATTTCGTAATATTTGTTTCACGTAAAATAATTAATATAAAAACAATGTCGAATTTCACGAATGTTACATTAACATTTATTATTTACATAAAAAAATCATACTCAGTTCTGAAATGACAATGTTTTAAAAATCAGTTTAACATAATTTATAAATGTTAAGTCAAAGTTTTTGTGAATAAATAATTTTACGAATGTAAGTGTTAATTGACTACAGTATGTGTGATTCAGCTTGTGTTATACATAAGTTTAGTCAACCAATGCGATACATATGATTTTCAAAATATAATTTTTTTTATTATTAAGTAAATAACATTGTATTTGTTCAATCCGTGTAACACACTGGATTTAACCGAGTATATATATATATAATATATGCAATATTCAATGATAAAGTTTTATATGTTGATTATGTAACATCGTGTAATACACAGGTTCTAAGCTAGTATAGTATAGATCTTTCCTACGTAAGAAGACTAAAAAAAGAAAAATTTGTAAATAATCCCTCACGTTCATACCATATATTTTTTATGGTGATTTAATGCCGTGCAGCTATGGTAGTTCCCATGCTTTTGGAAGTACGTTCTTATGATTTTCCAAATATCTCAGGATAATTAAGCTAGTGTGGAAAAATATAGAGTATAACGACCGGCCATGGCCCATGAGGCCGCTCTGTGAAATACTCCAACGACTTTGCCCAATAGGGTTTTAGTAAAAGTTTACTAAATAACTTATGGTATTCGTAAATTGTATAATATCCAATCAAATGCCGAAAGATATTTGAGATAGCCAAAATTTTCCATGTCATCACTACTATAAATACACACCCTGTTACTTGAAATATTAAACCAACATCATAAACACTTTCAAGTATAATAATGGGATCCAAGCTAATCACCTTTCTACCCTTTTTGTGTGTCTTGTTCTATCTTTTTTCTCTTAGCAAGGCTGAGTTTGATATCGACAAAATCAAAGGGCTTCAAGGTTGTCAAAAAGGTAACATATTGCAAGGCCTTCATGACCTTAAACTATACCTTGCCCATTTTGGTTACCTGGATTACCAAAATACTTCTAGCCAAGTCAATTCCAAAAATAATGAATTTGATCAAGAGCTTGAAGCAGCCCTTAAAAGCTATCAAAAATTTTACCATCTCAATGCTTCCGGTACACTAGATGGGCCAACAGTTTCACAAATCATCATGCCTCGATGCGGACAACCAGATAAAAAGAGTAATCATAATCACGCGTCAAAATTGTTTCATATAGTGTCTCATTATCAATTCTTCCCTAATAGCCCAAGATGGCCCCTAGGTAAATCCCACCTTACCTACGCATTTGACTTGAATTATCCAGATGTGTATGTACCTCCCGTTGATCGTGCCTTCAACGCATGGGCTTCTGCTTCCGGCTACTTCACATTTTCTAAAGTTGATTATGTTACTAGTGCTGATTTAAAGATTAGCTTTAAAAGTGGGAACCATGGAGATGGCTACTTTGGGCCGACCGTACTGGCACATGCATTTCCTCCAACCGATGGACGATTTCATTACAACGCAAATCATAAATGGTCTCCTGGACCAGGGCCGGTTCAAGGAGCCTTTGATTTAGAGACAGTGGCGGTCCATGAAATAGGACATCTACTTGGGTTAGCGCATAGTCAAGATCCAAAGGCTGCAATGTATAGTGGTACTCCTCCTGGAGTGGTAAAAGGTCTGAATTCAGATGATATCCAAGGAATTAAAGCTTTATATGGCCTTAGCAAATAAATAGTACGTTAACGAGGCATAAACGCATATCATATGTACAAAGTTATGTTTACATGTATTCAGTTTTGAATACTTATATAATGTCAATAAAGAGTCATTCATGACAATATATTGCATTGTGTTATATTTATAGCCATGAGTTTCTTATTCTTAGTATTTATATTTAGAGTCATAAGTTTGAAATACTAGTTTAGCTTGTTAAAATATAATCATTATTAATAATCACATGTTGGCATGTATAAGAGTACATATACAAAATGACTGCCAAAACGGCACGATGTCTTGAAGACTTAATTAGATTTGCTATCAAATCGATACGTTTTCGAATGTGTAGTTCGAACACCAATAGAAGTCAAAGCAATATGTTATAGATGGGTGTCTTTGAATTAAAGAAGAAACGTTAGAAATGAGATTGTGCGATATAAGACATGACATGTAGCATAAAGGTTTTTATTTCCCAAATCTCAGTAGTTGATTACGAGGAAACGTATTCACTTGTAGTGGATGCGATAACTTTATCATGTTTATCAGCCTCACAATCTTATAAAGAATTCATATGAAACGTAAAGATGTTTTCCTTGAGATTTTGTATGAGACATTCAAAGTGAAATATACATGAAATCCCTAAACGCTAAAAATCTCGATTCAATAAATAATTTGAGGTATATGTTCTAAAACATCAAACACCTGTATATGAGGAATTTTCTCATTGGGATTATATAAATCGTAGTTTACAATGATGATCAATCCAGGACTATGTACGTCAAATCGTTAGATTGAAAATTTTTGTAAGAAATTTACACAAGTCGATACCACTCGACCTACAGTTCGAGTATATATATAATTGTACATATTTTTCCATAAATTAAAAAACGTCCAAGTGATGTTAACTCATTATAATATGGAAAATGTTATATATATAGTGGATGTGTATTATGTGAACCAGCTTTTATCGTGTGAAACAATTAACTAAATTATGACTATTCATTTATTTATTTTCTTTTCATATTAAATTAATGAAAAAGGTTAATTTAGTCCTTTCCCCCACTTCCATGGTTCTACCCTACATCACCTAAATCTGACCTCTCTATTACCTCTCTCCAAAACATACACGCACACTCCACCGCTTCTCTCATTTGCCTATCCCTCTCCCATTCACCAAATTCAAGATCATGTTTTTCACCAAATAAAGACTTTAAGAAGAATAGTTCAGATCCGGTGATGGTTATGATCGTGGTGACCGATCGAATTTTAAGATAGAGGTGGTGATGACATGAACGTGATGAGGAGGAGCAGTGATGATGGTGTCGCTGAAACATTTGTTCTTCTTTATCTTATTTTTTATCCGGAGTAGTTGTGGTGGTGGTGGTGGTGGACGGGTGGTGTAGATATGGTGGTGGTGCTGTAGATCTACCGTGGGGGTGGTGACAACTCGGGTTTGAAGAGGAAGGCGGTGACAATGTCACCGACAAAGGGTTTCTAAATTCGAGCTCCGGTTTGTATGGCATTATGTTTGTTAAATCTAGATTATAACCTTTTTTTGGTGTTTGAATTGTTGGTACGTTTTTATATATTTTTAGTATTAGGGTGTGTAATCTTATGAAGTTTCTTAGATCATTATTTACAATTGCCAATTTCTTCTATTTTAGGTTGTTCATGGATAGTCTCTTTGTTTCAATTTCTAGTATATTGCTCATCTAGTAATCTGTTATTAATTTTTGCGGATTTGAAATAAGAAATGCAATACAATTGAAAATAATGAATACGATTCTTAATTACTTTACATGATATTTGTTAATAGCACATGATTCTTTAAAATGGATGTCTGATTGAATCTTGTGATATACTAAGCAAGCCATAGTAAATTGTAAACCATGGCTAAGATTGAGTAAAATTTTAAAATGGACTCTTCGTCTCTGTTTCTTTCTAATACTACTAAACCGAGGAAAGATTATCTGCCCTAGTACCACGAACCCTGATTTGTTAGTTTTTTTGTGGTTTTTTAGCCACTGGTGGTGCAGGAGTTGGAGATGTTCAAGTTTTTTATGTGTTATTTGTTACCATGTTCTAAAATCTGATTGTATTTGGTTTTAAAATTTTGTTTGGTACACATATCTTATTTTGTAACACACGTGTTACTTTGTAACACACGTGTTACCCTGTAACACAAGTAACACATGTGTTACTTTGTAATACAATTAACACGTGTTATTTTGTATCCTTCTTTTACATTTTTTTCAATATGTAATGTTAATTTTTTTCCTATTACATATGTGATATCTTTACCCTTTTTTTTAAATTATACATGTTTTCATCTAGTGGATTCCACATGGAGCTTTGTGTTTGATCTCCAAATGGTTCAAGATGGATAGCTAACGTTGTTGGCGTTGATAAACGTGCTGTTGGTTTAGCATTTGCTAATAAGCCAAAGTAGTCACTGCTCATAGATAGATAAAGTGTTCAAAGCTGGGAAATCGAAGTGTAAGAAGTTGCCATGCCTCTCGTAATTCCCTCAATGATGAAGATAGCACTGGTGGCTAACAATATTTATTATGTATACATGTGTTATTATATATACACATGTGTTATTTTGTTACACAAGTGTTAAGTTACATGTTAATATGTTACGTGTGTGTTATTATGTTACATGTGTGTATAGCTTAAGATCAACACTTGTATCATTATGTTACGCGTCTGTAGAGTTTTAAGACCAACATATTTGTTAATATATATGTACATACATTTACATACGTGATAAAATAGACACATCACTTGTAGATATTGGCTTTTTTATATGTTACATATTTTATTATGTTACACAACTATATGTTACTTACACATGTGTCATGTTACACATTATATGTTGTGTGTTATTATGTGTACGCAAGTGTTATTATGTGTACACATGTTAGAATCATTTTGTTGGAATCCAAACTCATTTAGAATTTATTAAGACGTGTTGTTATGTGTAAACATGTGTTATCAAAATTACATTAAACATTTCCAATATTACAACCAAACTAACACCTAAAAACAAACCCCGGCCTTCATAGTTACAAGTTCCAAAATAGATCCAAAGTAGCACTTTGAATACACATTAATAATGTTCCGAAATAGCGTACATTCGCTCCAAAATAGCAACGAACCTATGATAGCTTCAAAACCACCTGCACGATACTTTTAATTCTTAAAAACACCCAAAACTTCTTCCATAACCTTGGTTTTAAAAAGATTAGTACGCTCATTATGAAAGACATATGTAAAAAGATATTAACGAATCTTAACAGAAGACAACACGTTTCTTTGTTATTTCTGTTATTAAAAAGCAATTTAGCACATATGAAAAATCATGTCTACATATTTAAAATAGAAACTTTACAAACTAACATAATGCAGATTTGTGTTTTGAATATCCACATTGTTAGAGTTTACAATTGGTTAAATACCATAAATTCTTGTTAATTCGATTCCGGGTTTGAGATGAACAACTAAGAGCTTAGATCACTTCCAAAACCTGCACACAAAAAAAAAAACAATTTGTGAAAAAAAATAAAAATACACTCACTAATGAAGTGGTCTCTTAATAGATCGAATTGGGGTTTTTAGATGTACAACAAAGTTCATTACTTAGATGAAAAACCCCACTCAGTTTCTAAAACCAAAATTATTCCAAAAAACATAATAAAATTTTTTCAAAGAAACTCATGTTTATATCGAACTGGGTTTCAAATGAAAAACAAAGTTCAGTGAATTCAAAAACCATAGATTTTCCAAAAAACAAAATAAATAAATTTCAATAAAAAGAAAAGGGCACTCGCTGATGGTTCTTAATAACTAGTTTAGGGGTTTTAGATGAACAAGTAAGTTCATTGTTGGGATTTAAGATGAAGAACAAAATCTCGTTATTGGAAAAAAGAATTACCTGTTGGTGTTCGTTCTAGCTCCGACTGCTTCACCGTTATATGTGAAGGATCTTGAGTTAGTGGATACGTCCACCTGATCAAACTTAAAAAAATCATAAAACATGATCAGTAGTCACTTTTGACGGAAACTTATGAGAGAGAAGTGAGGTGCTCGTCACTACACAAGATTCTTGATCAAGACATTTTTAAGCGGGATAAAAATTTTCAACATTGGACACTTTTACCCTTAATGGGGGTAAATCTGTAATTTTAGGGATCTTGCATCATGAAAACACATCTGATCCATTGAAATATTAAATCAATTAAAATAGATGGATTAGATTTGGTTATTTACTTCACACCTTATAAGTATATTAGATAGAAAATCGAGCCAAATGATTCGAACCAAACCGAGCTTACCTTTGCTCGTGCTCGGTTCGTTTACAAGTCGAACCAAATCTAGCCGAGCGCCTTTTCAACCGAACCAAAATCAACTAGCCAGGGTTCAGAATGTTTCTATTCTTTTTCGTTTGAGTATTCTTCCCTCTTCATAATATCATCAGTTGAACCTGTGAGATGCCCCATTCTCCATGTGCTTACCACGTCATCAGATTTACACATAATCACAATGATTTAAACAGAGATTACCCAGCAGCGGAAAGTAAACTTTATTTCATTATTATTTATAATATAATATACATCACATTCTAACTATTTCTAGCACTACAACTAGGTCCATTGATGTCTCCAAGCTAAACAGTCCATCACTTGCATCCAGAAGCTTGCCCTGCATCTCATATGCATACTTTTCACATCAGCTTAGGTTGGTGAGTTCTAAGTTTATAGTTAACCAACATCTTTCAAAATCGTTTAACATTACAATATGTTTCAAAACGTTTATCAATACCATCTCAATACGTTTATAACATAATCTGTTATTAAAACCATTATCGTATTCAAACTTCATTCATAACATTTATAAAAGACTTTAATAACTGATTAGTCGTTCTAATGTAACTTTCTACAAGTACCGTTAGTTTAGGGACGAGCTGATCCCTCTCACATACAGTCGTCACCGCTTTTGTTGTACAACACGCTTCATTACCATTCCCACTATAACACCCTAACCCGATTAGGGTTGACGTGCCACCATTACGGATATCAAAACAAAGCATAATTCCATATTTATATATAAACGGTTTTACCACTGATTTAAAAGACCTAAATATATTATTTATTACATCGTCGATCTAATTCTACTTATTAATCTTTTTAACTCCCACTTTTTAACTTTTGGTTACTCTCTTCACACGTCTCATAATCCCATCGTGTACCTGTCTCATAAATAAAAGAAAACACGAAAAGAAAATACGGTTGAGCCAAAGAATGCTCAGTAACGGAAGAACAATAGTAGTAACGGGAAAGCAAATAAAGGGTAACGATTACAGCAGTGGCAAAGGATAGCGGTTGTGGTGGTAGCAAAGCCCGTGAAGTCAATACAAGCTTAACATATCATAACGAATACCAGAACAAAGTAACCATACGATTAGCAAATGCAATCAATACACAACAAATACAAAACAGATTTAAGTCGTATGGTTAGGAGATACCCATCCGAGCACAAAACAAAACAAATTGTGTACATAGACCCGTCGATCTAATGTACCAGATTGTGAGCTATATGTGGGCACACACCATCACTTACCAAAACAGAACAATTATCCTAGGATCGATCCATATGCCTCCCCAGAAATATTACTAGAGTACCAGAAATATGGAGACGCCGTGAGCCAGTCACACCGTCACGGAAAGTGCTACGCCATCGATGCCCCAATGACGCACCGGTAGAATCACCTACCGGAGGCTTGCTCGGGTATCGGAGTCAAAACAATATACGAGTACAATAGCACCAAATGTCTAAACAAATATCTTGTAACAATCTCGTGACGGAACATGTGATAATGAAAATGACAATAATTATATCACATGCATAATCAAGGAAAAAACGAATGCATGAATGTCAAAGGTTCGGATCAATAAAGTAACAATCGCAATACTAAAAGAGATGGTTAACGAATCCGTACACGAAGTAAAGCAAAATAAAAATACTATGAGGAACAATATACGAGTACAATAGCATCAAATGTCTAAACAAATATCTTATAACAATCTCATAAGTCACAGTGACGGAACATATAGTAATGAAAATGACAATAATTGTATCACATGCATAATCAAGGCAAAAATGAATGCATGAATGTCAAAGGTTCGGATCAATAAAGTAACAATCGCAATACTAAAAGAGAAGGTTAACGAATCCGTACACGAAGTAAAGCAAAATAAATATACTATGAGGAGAAGACACAGAATCCGTACCTTATTAACGCGTCACAAGAAAAAGGTACCCGATTAAAACGCCACAAACTCCTTCAATGTTGTCATATTCTCTGTTAATTAAATACCTCATATATTATGTTCTAAACTATATTTTGGTAGGTTTTCGACGACTTGAAAATAGATTTTATGATGAAACATACGTTGATCACTAAGTTCATTTACTTCCAAAAATATATATACTCTTGATTAATACTTTTATATTTATGTAAAAACAGAATACCAATTCTTACTAATGTATCATGCTTCATACCATTTAGTATACATATTATATATATAATATCATAGAGTTTTCCAATATAACGTTTGAAAGATAAATATTAACATACTGATCATAAGGTAATATTTGAATGTATATACTACATATCTATATAATAGAGATGATATTTGATTATTGTTGGTACAAAATACATCATGTGTTTAGACACAACAATTCGGTTTATATCTTCGAAGCATGTACAGTGGAGTATTGAAGCTTATAACTTGTTTAGTTATCTTTTGTGTAGTCATCGTTTAGTCACCCAAAATTCATACCAAAACCCAAAATCAAATATTTTATTATCGACATTCACTATTGCAATTTATAAAGATTTAGAGATTTACCAGAAATCAAATGAAGATGTCAGTGACAGATGGTGATTTACGTAATGTCGAAAGAAAGTACGACAAAGCCGAGTGACAATAATCTGAGAGGGGAACGGTTCCTGCGATTTGGAGACGAATACAAAGGTCGTGAAGATGTTGGTAGCCGGTTGCATTATTGGCTTCGGTGTCGCCGATTGTGGTAGTAGAGGAGTGGAATCTTAAGATGTGAGAAATGGAGGAAATAAGGAATACCAATGTATAGGAATGAACATCGGTTAGTTTCATCATTTAAGTTTCGTAGTAGTAAAAGTCATATAACTTGTAAATGGAATAGTTCGAATCTGGAAGAACTAAAAGGGCCGTCGGTTTCACATGGGAAGAGGAGAAGATCACATTTATTCAAATCATGTTTATGAACGTTAAAAGCATTCACAATAGCTTCCCCAAATGCATGTGAGAGGATCCTGCATAATTTAGGGTGTGGTTGAGAGTGGTTGTGAGTAGAGGAAAGAGAAATATTTAGGGTTTTGTTTGCTTTTCTCCTAAAGTTAGGAAAAAATATGGAGATGGGGATTTTAGTGTATGAGAGAGAAAAGGTAATTATGTTATTTTAATAGCTTTTTAAACTGATTGTGAGTGAATAAGAGAGAAAGAGATAATGATAAAGGTATGAAAAAGTATTATTTAATTGGAAAAAGTACAAATGGAGATGGGAAAGCTACTCTGAATGCTCTAAGACACCTATCTTCTTTCTAATT
>WOUH02051460.1:0-11284 GCA_009936405.2 Stevia rebaudiana
TTAGAAACTTTTTTTTGCAAATGACCATATTGCCCCTGCTGTTAACGGCTGTTTTTTAACGGCGTTAGTCGAATGGACTAAAATGGCAAGAAAATTAAAAAATTTGGATATAGATGAAAAAAAAGAATTTTTGGATGAAAGTGACAAATATGCCCAAACCTTAGGGACTAAATTGGCAATTTACTCTTTTATTTTTGTTTATACATTCTGGGCTATCTCTGCGCATACGACAAATATCGACCTGATAGTAAGGATTATAAACACTTTTAAATTATTTAATTATTAATTTATTGCTTATTTTTGTTCATAACTTGGACTCTATCTGAGAATATGAAAATTTCAATTTTACAGAAAAAGTTATGAACGATTCAATATTATTTTTGCATGATCATCTTAGTACAAGGTACCATAAAATAAACACAATTACATTATTCTGAGTCAGATAATTTATAAAACGGGGATATTCTTAATTGTGTGAGAAATCATTAAAAATAGGTTAACAAATTAAATTTGATAAGATCAGTGATTGAAAATAGTTGAAATTAGATCAAAATACTAGCAATCATATATGATTTGTAAAATTTTAATATAATATAACCTTGATAAATTGATTATATTTAATATGTTAGGTATATGTTGTAATCTTTTGAATTTAATATGTTTTTGAAAGAAAGGATAAAATATCGTGTGATTAATACAAAATATAAATTTATGTGAAGCTTTTATATACTCATTTCAAAAGAAGTATCAAAATTTTTAAATAAGTAGGTTTTTGTTAGTTTTATTTTTATTTTCATTTTTACATCTTTTTGATGTTTTTGTGTTTTTGTTTTTGATTTTATTTTTGATATTTCGAAGATAACTAAAACAAGTTCGAACTTAATTAAGTTTGAACTTAATGATAGTTCGAAGATAAGGTTGATATAAATAGTGTAAGATCGAAATTAATATCATTCTCACCTAACTATTTCGAATCTGTTCTCTCAAGTTCGAAGTTACTATTGCTATTTCGAAATTGTGCTTGACACTGATAAATCGTCAAATTGACCTTCAAAATTGCTGATATGGCTGGTAATGATCGTTTAATCATAATCACAACGACTTTGCGAATCTAATGATATGAATCTTATAACTAAATTTGATAAATTGTTAAAAACTTCATATTTCGAAACTGTTAGTGTTCATATATCGAACTTATCAGATGAGTTCGACCTTAATTAAGTTCGAAAATTTTCAAAATTGTTTACTATTATACAATTTCGAAGATATATCGAAGTTAAGTAAGGTCGAACTTATGACAAGTTCGAACAAGTTCAAAGTTAATAACACTTAAACAGAAAATCGAATTTATTAGTTAGTTTTGAACTTGTATTAAGTTCGAATTTATCAAAAGTTTGAAATAAACTTGTTTATACTTCATTAGTTTCAAATTTATGTTAAGTTCGAACTTAATAAAAATTCGGAATAAACTTTGAACTTGTCAATCCTTAACAATAAGTTTGAAGTTAATCATACTTAGAAAAATTTTTAAAGTATAGAAATTTTAAACTTTAAATAAAATTTTTACTAATTTGTGTTTGTTTTTAAAACAGAGGATCGTTTGTTCAATGATAAACACAACGTGGTGGCGTTGTTGGATTTGGAACTCAAAGAAGCCACGATGTATGGGGAGGTTATCAGTTTTCTAAGACGATCAAGAATTGCACCTGCGGCTTCTGCCAGTCCGATTATTATTCATGAACATATCAGTTCGTTCTGGAGACATGCTAAATACGACAGTACGGTGAATCCTGCGGTTATCAGATCTCAAGTTAATGATAAGGATATAGAGATTTCGGTTCCTGATATTCGTGCTCCATTACAGTTAGGTGATACAAATGAGGATCCCATGTCAGTTCCACTTGCAACAATTCATGGAACTTTTCAACTACTGGGATATAACGGTGATATCGATAATTCTCAGTTGGCAAAGAAATACTTATGTAAGATTTTTGCAATATCCGCATGATCAAATGAAAGATTTTTGCAATATCCGCGGTTCCTAACTATGATCTTGGATCACAAGTATCCAAATATTCCAAAGGTTGGACCACAAATCCGTATTCCAGTAATGCATAAACGGATTTTTGCAAATTGCAAACCAAAGAACGGTTTAAATACGGTTGATACACCGTTGTTTGGTAATGTGATAAATGAAAACTTTGTAGCTCCTCCAAATGATCTCTGGTTTCATCCAGAAGATAATGTTAATCTTGTGGCTCAACCACCAGCACAACCATAGGTTCGTCGTGCTAGGCAACCGCGTCAACAAGAACCTGCTCCACAAGTCCCACAACCAGTACCACAAGTTCAACCAGCACCATAAGTTATTCCTCCTCAACAACCTGTATCACAACCCATAACACTTGCGATTGAACTTCCACCGGTTACTGAAACTGTTAATGATCCAATTCCATCACCAGAACCGTTAAATCGTCAATCGTCTTCAAAAGCACCAATGGAAGGAGTAGTTGAATCTGATTCATCCTTTGATTCATCTGATTCTGATTCAGATCATGAAGATTCTAATATTCAACCGTTAAAGCGTAAAAATGTTGAATTGGTTACCACTTGAGTTGGTGAAATTTTTGTTACAATTGAGAAAACACGACGATTAACTGACGATGATCTTGATCCGGATTACATTCCACCACGCTCTCTACCGGTTTCAACTCCAGTTATTACACATGCTATTCTTACCATATCCACTACATCTCCGATTACTAAAGCACAACCGTCAACAGCACAAGCATCAACTGAGCCACAATCAGAGTTTGTTAACTTTCCATCTATTTATGAAGCTGGTTTGAATGACATTCCGGATGTCAGGAATGTGGGCAGTATTGATGATATTGATTTTACTTTTGGCCCTATGTCAAGTCAAGTTACTGGTTTTCAAAATCAAGTTAATCAGTTACAAGCTCAGGTTGACATTTTAACTACTGAATTAGAAAGAGTTAAAACTGAAAAGGCTTCAGAAGTTAGAGTTTTTAAAGCTAAAACTGTGTTTTTGAATAGTGAAATTGAAAAGCTTGTTCAAAAGATGAATGAAAATACAACAGCTGCAACTTCAACCACTGAAACTTTGAATAAACGTTTGGTAGAGCAGCAAAATTATACAAAGGATTTACAGATTAAAGTTGCTACTGTATTAAAAGCACATGAAGGCTCTTTGTTTTTGGTTCTGAAGCATTTGAACTTGTTGCCATCAACTTAGGGGGAGACTTCGTGTAGAGTTGATGCGTAAGCAAGTCAACCAAGGCCTAAGGATGATGATGAAGATACTGACAAAGACAAAGATGCTTCTGGATCACAACCACCGACTGGAACTGAAACTGAAACTGATAAACAAGCTGAAAAAGGCTAGGGTAAAGAAAAGCAGCCAAGTATGATGGTTGAAACAGTTGAAACAGTCGTGTCAGATTCTCAAAATGAATCTCCTGATGACATGATTGACGCTTTGATTAGTTTAGATGAGTTGGATGAGGAATTTGTAAGTGATGTGGACGATGAGTTGAAAGATACTCAATTTGATTTTGAACCTGTGTTTGATAATTCTGATAGTACGTTGACCGAGGAGTACAATTCTGATTTGGAAGAGGGTGAATGGATTCCTGGTTCAAATTTCAAAGAGGTTAACTGGGATGATGTAATAAAGCAAGATAAGGAAAGAAAACAAGCAAGAAAGCAACAAGAAAAGTTGTTTGCACATACAGGTTTAAGAAGCATGTTTGAAGACAGTCAAGTACCAGTTAAGGGTTTGGAAGAAATACTAAAAGATTGTGATGATACGTGGAAACGAAGCTCGGAAAGAGTTAAAGTTCCAGTGGTGAAAAAGTCTTACAAGAATAAGCGCGAGTGTGTTGGAAAGATTCTAAGTTGGGCTTATGATAAAGAGTTAAGCGTTTTTGTGATTAAACGATTAGATGTAGTTCAGTATTTGAAGAGAAGTATTAAATCGTTTAGTCAGTTTTCGCTATGTGAACTTAGAGTTTTGGCTGAAGAAAGATTGATAAACCATTCGGGTGATGATATAGCTTTGTGTATAAAAATTATCATTCGAAAAGAAGTCAGGTCTGGCGTGTTTGAGAAAGTTAAACCTCATAAGCTGAAAAGAATTCCAATTCCAAATGATTTGTATTGGATCACAAGAAAACCAATGATACGGTATGAGTTCAAACCAATTAAAAGTTTGAAACATATTCCACTAAAAACATTTGATATGGATATTATGAAAAACTTGAAGTTGTGGTATCTAGATGGTGAAACATCTGAAGCTGTATTTTCTCGACAACCCAATCAAAGAGATACTTAGATTGTTAGATCCGATTAATTTGATAAATCTCAGTGAGTCAGATTTGAAGGTGTTGAACGAGAAAACAATTCAATTTCATAAAGATCATATTATAGAAGCAAAACAGTTTCAAAGGGTTTTGGCTGTCTGTGTTCAAAACGGAATACATGCTGGAAGTCATTTACCGTCTGGAAGTCATTTACCGTCGTGATGGAAAGAATAAGAAGATAATCACCGAGCAATTGCTAAGGGGGAGTTTGTTGGAACCCGAAGGTTATCAAGTGCTCGGAGATTAAAAGAAGATCGCATGTTTTATTTCTAGATTAGATTTCTATGTAATTATTGTTTCTGTTTATTATAATGAATGTTAATTTATTAAATTATTTAGTTAGGATTAAATGTTTACGATTAATGAAACTGATAATTTCGAAATTGTCTAATTTCGAAATTATTAATATCATTGAATAGTTTCAAAATTAGTCAAAACTAGAACTTAATCAGTTTCGAAATCAATTTTGAAATTGATTAATAAGTTCAATTAAGTCGAACTTATTAATCAAGTTCGAAATTAATCAGTTTCGAATAATTTTGAAACTCATTTAGTATAAATAGTTTAGTTTTTAATTTTGAATGTACGTTTTCCATTTCTGACCAGTTGTAACTCCAATATCAAATCAGTAAAATAAAAGCAGATTGTATGATGTCATGTGTACTTTTATTCTCTTCATCTTTATCTCTCTCTTATCTCATATGTGATTGATTACATACGCGATTACTTGTTTACATATTCCGCACGTAAACGAAGTATTGATCTTATTGAGATTACTACGGATCACGGACCTACAATGCGCCTTTTGCCAATACCTCACTAATTGTGTATGGCCCCTCCTAGTTGGGACCCAACTATCCACCCTTTTCGGCTCTGCTTGCCTCATTGCTTCGCAAAACATAGTCCCCTTTTTTGAACACTGTTTCAAATACCCGCCTATCATAGGTTCCCTTCATTTTTTCTTTATATCGTGCTTGCTTTATGGCGGCATCTTCCCTGCTTTCATTCAATAGATCTAAATTTCTTCTTAACAAATCATTATTATTTACTAGGCCGGCCTCCAGGACCCTTGGGGAGGGGATGCCGATTTCAGCTGGAATTACAGCTTCCGACCTGTAGGTGAGACTGAATGGGGTTTCTTGCGTGCCTGCCCTTGCCATTGTTCTATAGGCCCATAAGACGCTTCGTATTTCGTCAACCCAAGAGGATCCTTTCTCATTTAATCTTGTTTTGATACCCATCAATAAACTCCCATTCGCCCTTTCCACGTGATTTCCCTGTGGATGTGTGACCGACTTAAAGATCTGTGTGACTTGGAGCTCATCGCACCAATCTTTCAATTTTTTGTCCGCGAACTACGTTCCGTTGTCACTGACCAGGAGTTTCGGGAGACCGAAATGGCAAACAATGTGTTCCCACAAGAATTTTTTGACCTGCGCCTTTTGAATTGATGCCAGGGGTTTGGCCTCTACCCACTTTGTAAAGTAATCAATTGCTACGATTAAGAACTTCACTTTCCCGGCTGCTTCTGGAAAAGGACCAACTATATCCACGGCACACTTTTGGAACGGCGACGCCGCCGTTACGAGGATCAATTCGTTTTTCGGGCGCCAAGTGTTTGGCGCGTGTTGCTGGCATGCTTTGTATTTCTTTATTCCTTCGGTTGCTGTCACATGCATACCCGGCCAGTAAAACCCCTCATTCATTAGCTAAGCGACCACACTTCTGGGTCTAGCATGTATGCCACATATCCCCTCATGAACCTCATGGACTAAGTAATTGGCCTCCTCTTGATCCACACATCGTAACAAAGGGCCCAGGAAGGTTCTTCGGAACAATACTCCTTCTCTTAATTGATACTGGAGGGCTTTACATCGCAGCTTGTGCGCGGCCTATCGCTGGGGAAGGTCCCTTTTTCCAGGTATTCAACGATAGGGACGCGCCAATCACTGTTTATACTGACAAAACTTACTTCATGAACCATGGTCACTGGGAATTCCCTTTCTTCTACGGATATTCGCCGTATTGGATCCTCAAAACTGGATGCCAATTTGCTGAGTGCGTCTGCTTTCTTGTTTTGACTTCGCGGGACGTGCACCACTTCTACCTTTTGAAAGTTCCGGATTATGCTTTGGCATACCTTTAGATACTCATTCATATTTTATTCTCTCGCCTCATATACCCCATTGATCTGGTTAGCAACTAGTAGTGAATCAACGTGTGCTTCACATTTTTTGCCCCTTCACGTTCGGCCAAATACAAACCCGCGATGATTGCTTCATACTCCGTTTTATTGTTGGACGTTTTAAAATTGAGCTTTAAGGATCGTGCCATTTCTTTCCCCTCTGGCTAAGATGATGCCGATCCCCGCGCACTCTCGGCAAGATGCCCCGTCGGTCTAAAGTACCCAGGGTGGGGGTTTGTTATTTAGGGATGATGGTGTTTCTACAATGAAGTCCGCCAAGACTTGTCCTTTTACGGAGTTTCAGGGTTTAAATTCTAAATCAAAAGCTCCCAATTCTATGGCCCATTTGGAGAGCCTTCCAGATAATTATGGTTTTCTTAATATTTGTTGTAGGGTGTGGGCCGTGAGGACTAGGATGTCGTGGGCCTGAAAATATCTGCGGAGTCGTCGACACGTGTGGACCAGCACGAGAACCAATTTCTCCATGTCGGTATAGTTAATCTCTAGTCCAGATAACACCCTACAGACGTAATACACAGCGTTTAAACCCCCTTTCTTTCCACCACGAGGACCGCGCTCACTGCTTCCTCCCCGGCGGCTAGATATATTTGCAACAATTCCTTTGGCAAGGGAGATGTCAGCATTGGCAGTTGGCTTAGGTATTTATTCATTTCCTGGAACGTAGCCTCTGCCTCTGCTAACCACACAAATTTCCCTTTTTCCGTGCCGCAACCTTTGAAGGTAGCAATGAATGGAAGCACGCGTTCCGCGTGTTTCGAGAGGAACCTGTTAATGGCCGTGAGACGCTCGTTGAGTGTTTGAACTTCTTTAACTGACGCTGGGGATTTAATTTTTGTTATTGCTTCTACCTTTTCAGGGTTGGCGCGGAAACCATCATTCGTGACGATGACGCCTAAAAACTTACCATCTTCCACACCGAAAGAACACTTTGTTGGATTGAGTTTTATTTGGTTTTTCATGAATCTCGCAAATTTTTCGCGATATCAGCCAACATGATTTTCTTGTTCTTAATCTTGATCACAAGATCTTCTATATAAACTTCAAGATTTTTCCTAATCTGGTCCTGAAACACTTTGTCCATCATTCGTTAGTATGTGGTGCTTGCATTCTTAAGTCCAAACGACATCTTTGAGTAACAAAAAACACCAAAATCTGTGTGAAATGCCGTTTTGTTTTCGTCTTCTCGCGCCATTTCTACTTGGTGGTATCCTTTGTAAGCATCGAGAAAGCATTTGAATGGAAAGGTTCTAAGGGAATCCACCTTTGCATCTATCTCAGGTAAAGAATAAAAATCTTTCGGGCAGGCTTTGTTTAGGTCTTTATAATCTACGCACATGCGCCATGACCCATCTGATTTCTTGACCATTACTGGGTTGGCAACCCACGTTTGGTGATTCATTTCTCAAGATCCCGGCTTCCACCAATTTTTTGACTTCTTTTTCAATAGCTTCTTTTCTTTCAGATCCCAAGCTTCTTTTCTTCTGCGCTACGGGGTCCTGGAAGCGTGAATTTTCAGACGATGTTCAGCCACCTCCCTTGGTACCCCAGTCATATCCAAATGCTGGAATGCGAAAACGTCTTGATTTTCCTTTAATAATTCCTTCAAATGGTGAATCACCAGGGGTGACAAGGTTTTCCCAATCGTGATCGTTTGTTCTGGAAACGCAGGGTTTATGACCCATTTCTCCTTCTCCTTTGGTGCACTTCCTGTTGATTTTTCCTTTGTGGTGACGACGACGCATTTTTCTTTGTTTACTTCCCTCCCCCAAGGTCACAGGGAAGTCGATCTGGCCCAAGGGTTGCACCGTTTCCCCCGAAAAGCCCATTATTGGCGCCTCCGACTTCTCCAGACGATCCTGGTTTTCTGTGTAATTTTCTGAAAGCATTGTTCATAGATGATATCTGAAGAACTGCCTGTGTCGATGAATACTCGTCTCATTCCGTACGGTCCAACCAAGGCCGTGATGGATAGCAGACCTGTGTTGTAATCACCACAAGCTAGTGGTGCTGAGATTGGGGTACACATCCATGACTCTAAGTGGTTACCATGCCTCTCACAACCCCTTTTCTTTGACTGGGTTTTGTTGTAGATCATGTACATATCGTGAACGGCGGCCACCGGATGACCCTTATCGTCTCTTCTCATCTTTTGATCTTTGCAGTTCTATTTCAGGTGTGTTAACTTCCCTTCTTCGACATGCGCTTTTATTTGTTTTTTAAGCAACCAGCAGTGATCTGTCTCGTGCCCATGTAACTTGTGATACTCACAATATTTGGTTTTATCGCGGGTTGGGTTACTTTTTGGTGGTCCGGGTGTTTCCAACTTCAAATTTTCAGTTTTTAGGATCTCACTAGGGGTCTTACTCAACTCCGGATAGTGGGACTCCTTGATGTTGGCGCGCTCTATGGAGGAGGATTCTCTTCGAGAGGTAGAATACGGGGTATATCGTTCGCTTTTGTAAGATGGCCTATGTTCCCCTATTAACAATTTCGGCGCTTGGTAAAGACTATTTCGGCGTTCCGATCGACCCACTGTTAAGCGGGACTCAGCCTTGCTATTGTCTTGTCTTCGCTTACCCCACTCTTCACTGGCCGCCACCGACTTTTCCTGTTGTACGTAGGAGTTTGCAAGAGTCATCAAATCCTCCATGTTGGAAGGCATCCCATCTATCTCGTGCAACTTTCTCAATAGGTGTTTATCGCGTAAGCTGTAGACGAAACTCGCCACTCGTAAATCCTCCGAGGGACCACCGCCAATCTTCAAACTTTCCAGATTGTAACGGGTGATGAACTGTTAGACTGATTCCCCTTCTTCACTCCTGATGTTAAGTATTTCAGGTTTGTCTTTCACATGCTTTCTTTGCTGGCTAAAGTGTTTCTTGAATTTTTCGATCAGGTCATCAAAGTTATCTATGCTCCCCATTGGCAGGCTGTCGAACCAAATCTACGCAGATCCCACCAAAGTTTGAACAAACATGTGGCACCACATGGGGATAGTCCAGCACTCTACTCCTCTCGCGTTGAAAAACATGTTCAGATGATCATCCGGGTCAATGATTCCATTGTATTTGCCTACTGTGTTAGGAATTCTCAACTTGGTTGAGAATTTCGCTTGTGCAATTTGCTGTGTAAATTTGGATTTTGCAACCAATGTTGCCGGACGATAAGGCATGGACATGTCGTCCGATGTCGCTATCTCTGCGCGCTCATTTCTGATTTCCCCAGACCGCGCCATATTTCCGATGTTTGGGCTACTGTTGAAACTTAACCTCGCGCGTACCTCATTCAGGGTACCTTCACGTATCATATTCTCCCATTGTCTCATACTCCTTTGGCCTTCCGCCAACCATTCGCTTTGGTGTGTCGTGCTGATTGAGGGGAATGGCGGCGCATAGTAGGATCGCTACCCTTTATTGCTGAAGGGATAGGGTTGTCTGTTCGCGTCATTTACGAAAGGGCCATAAGGTGTCACCGTCGGGGCAGGTGTATGGAACAAAGGCGGCGTGAAAGGGCCAAAGTTGTTTGTTGGGAAGGGAACAAGGGGAGTAGATGTTGCGAAAGGATTAAATGAAGGAACTAGCGCTGGTTGGCTCGGCCCGGGAGGGGGAGTTTTAGTGAGGGGAGGGGTTGTGACCTGGTTTGTGAGAGGTGGATCAGTGGTGGTGAAACTGGAAAAGGAAAACGAGGATGATTGAGTGCTGCTATCCATTCGCTCAAGCCGCGCGATCTAATCGGAGAGGGTTGGACAGGGGTACCACGGATGGCGCCAATGTCGTTACCTGAGTCAAAACGGTCTGACACGAGTAACGATGGATCGTTCTGCACGCATTGGAATGGCTAGCTCCGAGTGTCTTCTGAACAGGTATCTGGTATTTGCACACTAAACAACATCGTTAAGGCACCACAAGGAGGAGATTATCCTTGTGATAACCCTCCGGCGTGAGAATAAGTCTTTGATAGATGAATGAGTTAACAGAAAAGTACTGTAAGTGTCAGGTGATTAAACATTCCCTTTTTGGGAGGGGTCCCTCCTGCTTTTATAGGAGAGTGCTTCTACATTTCCGCAAGGGGAAAGTTCTGAGGGCTTTTGTCAGCCCTTGATCTGTTTCAACGGTTGTGATCAAGTTTAATAAATGGGGCCCATCTTATAACTGTTTTAATGGTTTATGGGCCTGTTACTTAGGTGGGCCTTTTGTTGCGCCCATTGGCGCGCCCTTTCCCTTTTGTTGGGCTAAGGCTGGGCTACTTTTGGGTGTGAATCACTCGGCGTGCCCACTTTCTTTTGTTAAGTTCGGATTGGGCCGCTTTTGGGGGTATATCCCTACAACTAACTACTTATAACAGGGCACAAATTTTCATTCTCAACCATCTCTTCAGTTTCATATAAAATATCATCTCCACCGCCAACATAATCAAAAATACATTTCAATCTTCAATCCAACCTTCATCCGATTGCTTATCAGCTAATTTCCAGTAGTGAGGTGTTCCATTACGATTATGATGTCACATTTCATCTGTTAAATAACGTTCCATAACAGCAACATATATCGTCAAATTATTACGTTCCCATCTTACAAATATGAAGCTGTGTGATTATGCTCCATTAACAACAACATATAATGTACCAATTTTTACGTTCCAACATCAACAAAAATTAACTATTTACTATTAAAAACGTTTTTTCTTTAATTACGTT
>WOUH02051471.1:0-11282 GCA_009936405.2 Stevia rebaudiana
GAAAACTCACTGTTGTTGTTTAGGCTTGCTGATGATCCTGGTATGACTTAACAGAAATCAGGCGAGTCCTGTTAATCCTTTATATGAAATTTAGTTTCTTGAAACATTACTTAATTGGATATGTACCGGTTGTTGTTAAACAGGTCTCTATAATGATTCATGATTCATTTTAGTCTTTGAAAATGTTATATGGTTTTAATGATGTTGCCGTATTCTTTATTTAAGTGTAAAAAAATTATTATCTGAATGATCATCTAACCCGGATGACTAACTTTGGTAGGCGAATGACTAATACCGACTAACATCGTTAGTTAAGGAGTTTGTGGCGCCATCACACAAAAGGGGTTTAGTCGTATAAGATATGTTAGTCGGATAGCTATATTGTGCAGCCAACTCTTACTCGGATACTAGTCGCCTTACTTGTTTTTAGTCGGATGTATCATGTCTAATCGGATGTCAGGCGTATAAACAACTTAATCGGATGACTTAGTCGTTCGACTAAGTCTCAATCGCATGATCAGAACACATCCGGATGAACTATGTTGTGACAAAGTTTTTAATTGCATGCTGTGTTGGTTAGTCGCATGGACTATTATTCTAACAATACTTTGAAAAATATATTAAATCGTTTTAAATCTTCTGTTTGACACCAAACAAGTTTCTTAAATCATGTAAGTCAAGGAAATTGATTTCTTTCATTTGATTATAAAAATATCGATCTTATATATGCTTTATTGGAGCCAATCGATATTAAGTCTTGATTTAAAATACCATTTGTTTCATATGGTATTTATAATATGATGATATGCTATACGTGTATATTTAAAACAAAAACTAAGAATGAAAATACTTACTTAGATGGAATAGAGAATAATAATGAAGATGAGTATTTCCTAGCTTCCTGGTCGTATGGTTCTTCAAAATTTGAGTTAATAGTACAAAGATGATGGTAAAAGGTAGTAGTTAATGATGTTGTGGTGTCCAGAATTATATTGCCATTTATCAAAAGAAAGAAGGCGGTTGTGTAATCGAGTGTGAAAAAGATAATAAAGAAATATCTAGTTTTTAAATGAGGAAGTAATCTTCCTGAGGAAGATTCGTAATAATTCAAACAAGTAGATGAATTGTTTATAGTTTTTGAATAGATATTTTCTCTATATGTATCCGATAAGTATGTATATCTATGGTAATTATTTTCATCTCATTTATCCATATATATGTACATGGTACACATATTACATATATATATATTTGTACACGGCTATGCATATTTGTATGTATACATGTGTGTAAGCACACCTTATAATTATTAACTGATGCGGTTTGATCTCCTGTTCGGGTTTCTTAGTTATTTTCCATAACTATTTTCTATCATGTGTTTTGTTGTGAGTTGTCATGTTTTCATAATATAAGTCTGTGTCCTGGACTAACGTCTAATTTAATAATTATTCGGCATACATATAAAATATGTGGACAATGCACTTGTTATACATTATTTTGTTCGCTTTATTACTAAAATTGATGGACCGTACATACACTCGTATGTATTTATTTGTTGTACTTTTACTGTAATTTAGTCAAATTGCTAGCACTTGTCATTCGATTCTTGTTGTGATTGATATGTTATGTATATATTCACATATATACATCATTTCCATCGCAATTTAATCAAATTGCCAATGTTTGTGTAACCGTGATTACAATTCGTTCAGTTAGTCAATCGTTGTCACGGGTTTCATGTTGTTGTTGTAATACGTATATAATCACATATACACATAATGTTGTTTGTATGAAATATTAAAATAACATTTTTATTAAAATATACCTTGAAAATAGACGGAATGTCACAAAAACCACGCTTACTTTATTAAATTTTAAATTAACTTTTCTTTAATTTATATAATTATCAACTAAATTTATGAAATTTATATTTAAAAAGTTTCTAATTAATAATTTTGAAATCTCAAAGCATAATTTATAGTAATAAAAGTGCCAAACATTTACTTTTTGAGTAATCACAACATAGTAACTTAATATATATGCAATGATCTAATGATAAACTTTTAAGTATTGATTATATAACCTCGTGTAATACATGGGTTTTAAGCTAGTATATATACATAGATTGTGCTTCTGCTAAAAAGGAAAAAAAAGTGTAAAAAGTCTAAAAAGTCGTATTAAAAGTGTAAAAAGTCGGGTCAAACGAACCTCATTCTGGCGGCGTTAATTAGAACCGTCTTGTCAAACCCTAAGCAAACCTATTTTGGTCTAGCTTTTAGGGGTTTAGATTTTTACTTTTAGGGTTATATTTCAATTAAGCCTATTTTGTTAACTTTTAGGGTTTAGTTTTAGGGTTTAGCTTTATGTTTAGGGTTTAGCTTTAAGATTTAGAGGTTTAGGACCTAGAATTAGGGTTTAGCATTAGGGTTTAGCTTTAGGATTTAGCTTTTAGGGCTTTAGATTAGCTTTTGGGGTTTAGATAAAAGTTTTTAAAGTTATATTTCAGTTTACCTATTTAGTTTAGCTTTTAGGGTTTAGTTTTGGGGTTTGGCTTTGTGTTTAAGGTTTAGCTTTAGGATTTAAAGCTTTAGGTTTAGCATTAGGGTTTTAGCTTTAGATTTAAAGCCAGTTTTATAGGGTTTAGCCTATTAATGTTACATTAGGGTTTAGATTTAGGGTTTAGGTTTTAGGGTTTAAGTTTAGGTTTAGGGTTTAGGTTTTAGTGTTTTCAGTTAGGGCTCGACGAGACGGTCTAATGCCGCCAGAATAAAGTCAATCGGAGTTCGTTTGACAGGACTTTTTACACTTTTTACCCGAGTTTTTAGACTTTCTACACTTTTTGTCCTTTTTAAAATAACATCACCCTATATATATATATATATATATATATAGGGCTTAGATAATTAAGCAAACCCCCTTGAGTTATAGAAACTATGTAAACCTTGTTTACATATGTAGCATGAATTTTTATTTTTTTTTTAGATTCTACATTTAATTTTATGGCTTTTAGTGGAAAAAATAAATGAAAAAAGCACGAACTAGTTTGTTTTTAAAAAAATCTTTATTGTAGAAATTATACAAATTTACATAAAAAAAATAAACATGTGAAATACGCAAAACAAGATGTTACATATGTAAAATTATAACATATATAACACAAATGTAAAACATATTACATGTGTAACATATCTGAATGTATTCTCCATACCGAGAATTTTTGTTATATTTTATAAAAAAAAAATCAACGATTTTATAAATCTTTTTTAGAAAAAGTGATGAAAATACCCTTAGAATCTAACATTTTTTTATATAATTTTATATAAGGTTTTTTTCTTTTTTTTGGGGGGAGTGGGGGTTCATCTCAAGTTGTTTGCTTTTTATACTTTTCCTATATAAATCTATATATAGGGGAATGTGTATTATGTGAACCAACTTTTATCGTGTGAACCAATTAACTAAATCTGTACTGTATTATCATATAACATGATATACATGTACTGTATTCTCAAACAACTAAATAAACACGGTACTGTATTTTCTGAACAACTAGATATACATGTACTGTATTCTTAAAACACGTAGATGTTCATGTACTGTATTCTAAAACAACTAGTTATACTTGTACTGTATTCTCAAACAACTAAATATACATGTACTGTATTATTAAAAAACAAGATATACATGTACTGTATAATAAAAAAACAAGATATACTTGTATTGTATTCTCAAAACAACTAGATATACACATGTACTATATTTTCAAAACAATTAGATATACATATACTATATTCTTAAAACAAGTAGATGTTCATGTACTGTATTTTCAAAATAACTAATTATACATGTGCTCTATTCTCAAACAACTAAATATACATGTACTGTATTATATATTTTTTTTCCTTTGCTGTCTTAAAAAAAATAAAAAAAATAAAAAACTTGATTTTTTTGTATTGTATTACTTTGTACTAGATTACTTTGTACTAGATTGTTTTTTACTAGATTTTTTAAATTTAAAAAAAGTATACCACAATAATGGTACTCAAATTAAAGAGAAGAAAACGTTCGTTTTTATGGTGAAATTTTTATAAAAAAATAATGTCATATCAAAAAGTTATGAATGTTTAAAGGAGAATGAGGGAAAATTTAAAAAGTTAACAAGTGGGTTTTCCATCATTGCCCTTTCCTTCTTTATTTGTTTACATGTGAATTCCCTTAAATCTTGACCATTGATTAAGAAAACGAATGGTTAAGATCTCTTCCTATTGTTTTTAGGAAAAAAGTTGTTTTTAGGGGAACCACCCTCCACCATATTTATTAGCTTTACTTTTTATTTTAGTTTTACGTTTGAGTGAGGGTAATTTAGTCTTTCACAGCCACTTAACGGAAAAAGTTAACGGACATCCACGTTCTATTGGATCTTTTATGTAATTTTTACAAGTTAAGGACCCAAACCATAATATGAGTAAATCATAGGGACCTTTCGTGTAATGCACTCTTTTTCTTTTGTGTTTTTAATTATTTTACTTGACACTTCTATTCCTCAAGTTTATAAGGTTTTCACTTTTAGCCATTTAGCTTTTTTTTTCCATCTTTTTTTGTTTCTAGTTGTTTTATTATTCCTTCTTCATTATTCTAACATTCAAAATTAATTTTACACTACGTAGTCATGTTGCAACATGCTAAGTTGTATTTACGTGTCAATATAAATTTGAGTCGGTGTACGTTTCAACATAAATTTTATTCACGTTTCAACGTACATTTTATTTGCAAATGAATTGGGCAGATATATATTACACATTGGTCTTAGTGCCTGAAGTTTTCATTTGTTGCTTCGTCTTTTATATAAAGTAATGCAATTGTGCTGTTTAACGATCCATAACTTATAGAGATTTTCCTTCTTTCTTTATTGTTTAGCGCTTGACAACGCGTGACAGCTGCAACACGCTAGATAATTTACTCGTGTATAACGAAAATGAAAGCATGTAATAAAAGTGACCCTCATTTCTCGAGGAGACTTAAAATCCACTTGAATGAATCTTCTACGGTGGACTAATTAGGTTAGAGTCCAAATTGTAACCTACCGTTTTCATATTTGTGGTCTAAAAGTAGCATTTTAATGAAGCAGCCCAAAAGAGTCCCTACTTGCTTTGAAAATCAAAAGTCTACGCCAAACTATTATTTTATTTCACACATATAATTTTTTCTTTTTAAATTCACTAAACTTAAACATGTCCGGAATCGACCTTGGCTATATCGCCAAGTTTCCGGTAGCTAGCACGCGAGATTATCTGCTGTTAAAAAAAAACTTTTCTTATCCGTTTTTACCGGTCTATTTTCTATCCTATTGATTAAAAATCACGAATACATCAATGTAATGAAGCATCTAGCCGAAGCAATGTCATTTATAGTTAAGAGTGGTAAAGCTTCCATTAAAGTCAAGGGTTTGCAGCCACCGAAGGTAGATCAGTGTAAATTAGTTGTGGTGTAGATCAGATATAACAGAAGATAAGAAAAATGTTAGTAATCAAGTTTTTAAAGTGTTCAGTTAGATCACACTGCCACCATTTGACATTAATCAACAATTATGATTTTTCTTTAGAAAAATGTTACAATAGTAATCAAGTTTTTAAAGTGTTCAGTTAGATCACTGAATCATTATTTGTCTAAACTGAGTCAATAGACCTTCAAATCCGGTCTTCATTGGATTTAGTTTCATTCGAGAAAGTAATGAAAAATAAGATGTGAACAGAATTTAAAGCTGGTTAATTCAATTAAAAAAAATCCTAAAATCCTTATCAACGCTTGAAAAACTTTTGAAACTTTGTTATTATTTTATAAAGTTACCCCCTTTTTCTTTAGAGTTGAACACACATCTAATCTCACTCTTAAATTTATAGTGTAATTTATCTTCAACAAAATTTGAAATTCAATACGAAGGCACCTTGGCAAATTGTTAGGAACAAAGCTATGGCTTTGATATTTTCCACACAAGGTTGTCAATTAGTTGGAATTTAATTCGAACTTTACATTCAAACTATGAAAATATCATTCTATTTTCTATTCAAATATTTAGATATTTAAATATTCACACCCTAGTCAAGTTAATTTTTTAAATATTAATATTTAATAATAAGTGACTTGGACACTGGAACGATTGAACCCTTGAATTCCGACCGACGATTGACGAGGCACGTCCGGCGAGGCTCTGCTTGCTTCTTATTTTTGTTCTCGTTCAATCTTCTGGTTTCATAATTAAAGTGTTTAATGAGATGGACTTAATGGATAAAAGTTTATATGAGTATCTTTGGTGTCAGGTAACGGTATAGATCGACGAGTAAATGGAATGAACATAGTATTGGAATGGAGAAGAGAAAGAAATGAGTAATTAACATTCTACTATCTTGTTTCGTTATCAGTAGTAATGAAATAATCGTTCATACTGTTTGGTAGGACTTTAACGTCTTCAATGCTCTTTATTTTTGAAAACGCAACCGATTTTCAGTTTCAACTCTCATTAATGTATTTTTTTGGTAGCTCATGCTTGTTGCCCTTAGGCAGCTCATTGCATCAACAACTTTGCATCAACAGGTTCAAACGGATATCTTTGAGCTTTGATATCTCATTAATATTAGCTTTGTATTGCATGTGGTTTGGTTCGTCAGAAAACGCTTACAACTTAGAATCCAAATCCAATAATAAACAACTATATTAACTAAAAATAAGAGTTATTTACATTCAAAGCTAACAAAAACTTATTTTATCGACGTAGTGAACATATTTTTTTACTAATTCTTCATTTTTTTTAACATATATTGAAAACGTGATTTGGTGATGCTTTTTAAGTTAAAACATGCTGGGCAACTTTCTTTTCATTAAATCAGTTTCTTACAACTTGATATTAATTTTTCTTATATAAAAATAATAAATGAATATTAATATGATGGTTTGAAATGTAATTATTTATATGATTAAGAAACAATATAAATATATATAATTTTCATAAATCTATAAAATATATTAATTAAATGACAATTTCATAAATATGAGAGGGTTCATACAAAACAACTTATTCGTGTTAGAACAAAAAAAAAAAAAAAAAAAAAAAAAACTTAATGAACTTCAAACATTGTCTATTTCTTTTATACATTTTAATTTATAAGTTGTTTTATAAAACGAAATGTAACATTGAATCACAAATCTTCATCTTTTTCAAACAAGTATAATGTAGGCATATAAAAAGGGAAAAAAGCTTTGCGTAATAAAATTTTAATATTACATACATGCAGTATGATGATACTTTAAAAATTAAACTTCTTTAAAATTATTTTTTCATTTCTAAAAGAGATTTATTCAATTTTTTATGTATTTTTTCATGTATTTATGTATACCGCATATATATAGTATGACATTCACATATGTAGTATGATAATAATTAATATATTTTAGTATTTTGAACTATTTTACGCATTTCCTATAAATATTATTTTGTATGTATCTATGTATATAAAACCAGTCATTAAAAAAATGTATACCACAAAGATATTATATATATGAAGTATACTACAACTTACGACGTTATTTTTATTTTATTTTTCTAGCATATTTTCATTATATTTGTTTGAAAGAGGATAAAATTTGTGATTTAATGGTACAATACCGTTTTAAAAAATAATAATGTCTAAAAATAATAAATGTTTGAATTAAGCTCATATAAGTATGGTTTTTGGTTCTCGCATATAAAATGATTTTCTCATGAACTACCCCTTATAAATATATATATATATATTACATATATAGATAAAAATATTATATGAGATATAAGTATTTGAATCTTGGATAATATATAGTAACTACATGTAATTAACCATGCAATCCAGTGTTCCAAGCTAGTAAATATATTTCCAAATTGACACATTAACAACAATCGCAAGTGAATAGTATGTTATCTAAGGCTATGGCTACGCGTAATGGGTGAAGTGATTACACGCCAGTGACACGTAGGCGTCATGCAAGAGAGATTGCGTCATCACCTGAGTTATGGTTTAGGGTGTAATAGGTAAGTAATGGTGAGTGTGATAGGTAAAAAGTAAGAGGGTGAACTTGTATATCCTGATTAGTTAATAGATAAAAAAATACCCAAATATGCCCTCACGCCCATGGTCTCCCCCACACTACCACTACCACGCTCCCACCGTAATGGTGTTCTAGGCGTGATGGGTTCCAATGTCACCATTCGTGCCTACACCCAACCTAACAAAGGCAATTGGAGGCTAGGAAAACCAACTAAAGGCTATCAAAGGTAACCTAAGACTAACAACCTCGATCAAATGAAGGTTAACAAAGTCAACTGAAGGTTAAATAAATGCTATCACCCTCAAATGAGCGACGCGTGGACCCGGATGTTTTTTTAGCTGAGGGAAAAGGCCGGAGAAGAGGCGTATGTATATGTATGTTAAAAAAATGTCTATTTTAGTGAAAACTTGGCAAATTGTCCATTTTGCTAATTTTACTTTTATATCTTCTATCTTCATGTTCTTTCTTCTCCACTTTCATTTAATTTTTCATGGGTGGTCACAGCCCCAAGGCCCAAGGGTGGGTCCGCTGCTCGTAGTATATTCATTTATGATATATATATATATATACAAACACAAAAAGATTTCATTTATATAATTAAGCTCAAATATGTCCATTCATAGCACTTTAGAGCTCCAAAATGACACTAGAGATGAGGCATTCAGGGACATAGTGATACCGTCATGGAAGGGACAGTTGACAGTTAGGGCGTTTGTGGTGAGCGCGATGTTGGGTTTGATGATTAGTTTCATAGTTATGAAGCTCAATCTAACGACGGGTATGATACCGTCGCTAAACATGGCTGGCGGTGTTTTAGGTTTTGTATTTGTCAAGACTTGGACAAAAGCGTTGGAGCAGTGTGGGATCTTAAAGCATCCATTTACGAGGCAAGAAAATACTATCATCCAAACGTGTGTGACTGCTATTTCCGGCATCGCATTTAGTGGTTGGTATATATATTACTCTTTCTTTTATATGCATACAGCACGCAATATTATATATGCACATTAGAAATGTGATGTAAATAATAGTTGCATCAATCTATCTCTTCGTCTCCAGTTGTGTAGATAAAGGCTAACGTTGGTCTTAAACTTTGTTGACCAACTAAGTTTATATCACTAGTACAAATTCATTTTTTTAAGGCGGTTAAAACTATCAAAAAATGGTTTTTTCATTGTATGCATTTTATATGGCGGGTGAAAGAACTGCCTTGGAGGCATTTTATATGGCGGTAATTTAAGGCGTTTAAATCCATTTTAACCACCATATCATATGCCTCCTTTTTTTTTTGAGGCGGTTCTTTTACCCGCCATATAAAATGCATACAATGAAAAAACCTTTTTTTGATACGACATCTTTTAAGGCGTTTAAATCCATTTTAACCGCCTTATGTACTAGTGTATATCGATTCCAGAAGCGGGTATGAAAATTCTAGATTTTGAGACCAATTAAAGTTGTAGACGATACTTATTCTGTAGTTATTCATAATTGGTGACTTAATACACCCATGTGCCCAAGACCGGGTTGATTCATAATTGGTGACTTAATAATTTTTTCACTCTAAACTGTTGTGCACTACCTACAAAAGTCAAAATATATTAGAAAATCAAATTCCAATTCCACCCTCACATGAAGTGCAAGTGATTGAATTTAGCATTAGCAATAAACATAATTTAGTCATAAGGATAGGCGGGTAATAGTAGAAAACATATGGAGTAAATTACCAAAATCGTTAATGAGGTTAACATGCTTTATATATCATTCGAGTCCAAAAATCATAAGATACAATGTCTTTTGATCCATGGTGTTGTAAAATAACTAAGTGCAATTTGACAGGAGGATTCGGAAATTACTTACTTGGGATGAGTGATATGATCGCTTCACAATCATCAGATTCTGACTCGCCTACTCGAAGCAAGAACATCAAGAACCTAAGCTTGGGCTGGATAATCGGTTTTCTCTTCACCGTTAGCTTCATCGGCCTTTTCACCGTGCTTCCACTTCGAAAGGTCGTAAACTGAACCCAAACAAAACAACTTTTCCAGTGTAATTAATTAACATACGAAAATATCAAGATTTGTAACGCATATATTGTGACAACCGTCAACTTCAGGTGATCCGCTCGGTGGAATCACATGCCCACGATGATGCATGAGGGCTCTCGACCAAGTGAACCAAAGCCCTCGGCCCAAAATAGGATCCTCTCGATGACCCTTATAACCCTCTCGATGGAGACAGTTAACCCACGATGATGCATGGATTGCATGGGAATCCTCTCGATGATCCCATGAATCCTCTCGAAGGGACCGATCCTCTTGGCCCTAACAAAGCTCTCGACCCAGCCATATGGAACCGCTCGATGACAGCTTGATCCTCTCGATGATGGGATTTAAACCTCTCGACGGCACCATAACAATCCTCTCGGTCAGATTGTTGGCCCTCTCGACCATTGCTATTAAATCCTCTCGATGGGAGACAATTGATCCTCTCGATGGAAACAAACCAGCCCTCTCGGCCACCTCTATAACATGCTCTCGATGGAAATTAATCCCCACGATGGGATGCTTGTGATCCTCTCGATCATGTTACCAATGATCCTCTCGGCCAAGAAATCAAATAAACAATTCACACACCATGCTGAGATCTTAACCACCCCACTAACAAGCATGGGTATTTCAAAGATATACATATCACCTTTTCATAATCCAATCACATTTCACTCATCTTCTTTCTTTCTTCTCTACCGAGAGCTTTTCTTCATTTATCTTTGGGTTTGTTCTTCAATCTTCAAGATCTTCATCATCAACAACCATTATTTTTATCAAGGAAGCTTAATTATTAGTTCTTCTCATAAGAACACCAACCGTATGCAAGCTTCTTAATATTTATTTTGAAGAGTTCAAGTGTTTGGGTGGATAATTATTCTTCTAAGATCAACTCTACCTATTCTCTTATTTTCTTGCGTTTACTACAAGCTTGGAGAGGGTATAACCTCTAAACCCTCGTTTTCCTATACGAAAATTTTAAATACTTGTTGATAATCAAGATTAAACAATAAGTAACCGGTTAAAAATACATAGACTATACAGTATAATGCACCGTAAAAATGGTAGATAAGTTTGTTAAATTTTTGGAATTTAAATATATAATTTCGTAGCATTTAAGTATAAATACTAGTATAATACGCAAATTGAATACACAAATACGAA
>WOUH02051492.1:0-11281 GCA_009936405.2 Stevia rebaudiana
GATTGAGTTTGATAGAGGCACGAGCAGTTAAATGGCTCCATTTTTACGTGCCCGATGGTTTAGGTTGTTAATTTATAGTTGATTGCTCGAATTTGAATTGCGAAGGCAACATTTCGAAGAAATGAGAAGGAAATTTTGACAAGTCCTGGACCTCTTGGAGGAGGCCAGAGAACAAGCAAGAATCAAAGAGGCAAGATACAAGCAGCAAATGGAGCAGTATTACAACACCAGAGTCAAACCAGAGTCATACAAACCAGGGGATTTGGTGCTAAGAAAAAATGAAGCAAGCAGGATCGAAGATACCGGGAAGATGGGCCCAAAATGGGAAGGGCCCTACCAAATCGCAGAAAGCCACAAAAAAGGAAGCTATAAGTTAAAAGATATGGATGGAAAGGCAATCCCAAGACACTGGAACGCCAGCAACCTGAGGCGTTTTTATGTTTAAAAGTACCATGAAGAAAAAGTTATTGTATTTTTATTTCCACGAAAAAGCATATGTCAGCCATTACCTTTTAGCAGGGTGGTATCCCATTTGTACTAAGATATCTTTTGAGGAGTATAGACACTCCTCACATTTTGTATGGTCCTTAAGACCCTTTGATTCAATGAATACACATGCATGTTTTTAGTATTTCGCAAGCTTTTTGAATTCCTTGTACAAGAACAACAGTCAGAAAAACGCTGACCAAGAAATTAAAAAGATAAATATCATGGCAAAAAAGCAATGGTTACATCAGAGTCTGGCCTTTTGGCCCAACTACGTTAAAAACAGGCTAACTTAAACAAAATCGGGTCCGGCCTTGACCTACTCATACAATAATAAACTAGCTAATTAGAATGGGATCCGGCCTTGACCTACCCAGATAATACCAAAATGGGATCCGGCCTTGACCTACCCATATAAAAAGGCTGATCACCTTTTACAAACAAGTAAGAAATCATATACTTACCAAACAAATTTAAACATCACAAGCTGAACAAGCAAGATAAAGGAAAAAGATGATTAGATAGATAAGTCTAGTTGCGAGGGCTTTAACAAAAGATAATTCAAACAAAGGCGACACAGGCCTTACACAACACAAACAAACATGTCTTGTCAAACAAACACAATTACAACCAAAGAAAAACATTAAGATTTAAACTTCACCATCATTACCAGCTATATATGTGGGCATTTTCGAAGAAGCAGAGACACTGGCTGGGGCAGGAACATCACCGACAATAGGGTCAACTTGCAAGGTAGAAGGATGGCCGCTCTGGCTAGGACTAGCAAGATTCGCAGGAACCTTCCTCGGATCAGCAGGAACCAAGCCTTGAAGTTGACCAAGGGGAGCATCACCATGGCTGGACAGAGTGTCGAGGAAAGGAAAGGCTAGCTTCTCAAATTCTTTCACAACAAGTTGAAGCTTTTCCTTCGATTCTGGACGATGGTAAGGCAAACTCTCCATAGCTTGACCCTTCTCCGCAGCTTTACAACCGGCCCTAAGAGCCACGAACAAACCAAACTCATGGGCGGCCTTCTGAATTTTAGCAATGGGAAGTAAGAACTCAGGACTCCCCCTCATACGATCAAAAATGTGTTTAAAGCCCGCGGTAATCAGCCATTTCCTCTCACCCTCCAGTCTGGAGACTTCAGAAGTCAAAACCCCTTTCTCAGATAGAAACTGGTCTCGCTCCTTTTCAAAGGCTAGTTTGTCCCTAGCTAATCCTTCGCGCTCAGCATCAATAGCAAATCTTTGACCCTCAACCAACTCTAAGGCCTTCTCCATATCAGCCTTCGCCACAACCATCGCATCATTCAAAAATTACTCCTTCTCAGCAAAGTCTTTTTCCATCAAAACCACAGCTGCACTCTTCTCTTCTAACTGATCGGACAAACTTTTCTTCTCAATCTCTAGCTCGTGAACCCGACGAACCTCTTCCCGAAGATTGCTGGTCAAAATCGACATCTTGGTTTGATTTTTCTCACGAAGACCAGAGCTGGCAAACCAGCGTCTTTTTACATCAGGAAGCAGGGAACCAAGCTGAGCCCAGTGGGAGAACATCTCATCCATTAACACAGAATCAGCCAACGAGCTAACATACATACCCTGACAAGGAGTAACACATCCCAGAGCAAGTTTACGACTAACATTCACATCAGAAAACAAATCACCATTCACTAAATCCCAAGAAGGAACAAATGTAGAATTTGCAAAGTCACTATCTAAATGGCCAGTACCAGGAGAAGACTGAACAACCTTTTTTACTTTCCCACGAGGAGTAGCAACAATCTTGGGATTGCTAACGGTCTTATCACCAGAAGAATCAAAACCACTGATGTCATCAGAAACAATTGGAACAATGTCGCTAGAAGTTTTAGCTCGTTTAGCAGTAGATTTGAGTCGAGAAGAGCGAGTTCGGGCACGCTTGGGATCAGGAACGGAGTCCTCCACACTAACAATCTTGTCAACCTTCTTGGCCTTTTTCTTGGGATTGGTAACCAAAAAATCGCCAGTATCAAGGGCCGGTAATTCAGTTCGGTCACGCTTACCCTCTGGTAAAACGCTGGTATAGTCGCCACCCGAATAGGTAATGTCAGCATTCCTCTGAATAACACTCTTTTCCCCAACACGAAGGGGGCGGGACACGCTCTCGACGTCAGAAGCATCCTCCAAATCCATCAAAGTCATTAAAGACATCTCTGCAAAAAAGGCAAGTAAACATCATGAGAATAAGCAAGAATAACACAAACACAAGGAAAAGATGGCCAGAAACCTACCGACACCTGCACGAACAAACGAGGGAACAGTAACTGGGGACTCCCAAACCCTGCTGACACCAGCAAGAACAAGAACCCCCTCAGGATAGGGACGGACATAAGTTTTATTATTTACAAGACGTTTCAAATCGTTGGGATCCAACGAAGAATCGTGAAGCACAACTTCAAATACAGGATCGCTAGGGTTTCGATTAAAAGAGGGGAATGGCAGAACAGTGGCTGAAACCCAGAAGAAACGATTTTTCCAATGCCTCACAGAAGGACTGGCCGGATACATGAACTGAAGATTCGCATCCTTCCGACGTTGAAGAGTAAGCCAATTGCCATTTTTTTCAAGAAAGAATAAACGGTTGAACAAAGCAACAGTAGGAGCGACGCTGACGGCTTCACAAGCCATCTGGAAATGAGCGATTTTACTCAAACCAAAAGGAGCAAGTTGAAAAAGACCGATCCGATAATACTCAAGCACGTTCAAACAAAAAACGGTTAGAGGGAGACGCAAATTGGAAAAATCAAATAACTTGGTATACAGAGCAATGTAACCAGGAGGACATTGGACAATCGACTGATCGGAACGAGGGAGAACCGGACGAAACTCCTTACCGATGCCATAACGACGACAGAACAACTGAAATTCAGAAGCTTCTAGCTCACAAAGCCTAGTGGCCATGTTGTTACGAACAGACATGATTAAAGTTGAAAGAGGAGATGAAGATATAACCTGCAATCGGTGTTCATCGATCGAGATGTTTGGAGAAGATGAAAAAACTGAATGGAAGAGAGAGACAAAGAAAGAAATTAAATGGTGTTGCGGTTTTCAAAAACCCTGAGGTGACAAGAAGGGAGACGTGATGGGCCATCATCACACGTCCCATCACGCGCATGGCCCAAGAAGGTAACCGCTCGTCGGTTGTAACGCACAAAAGGACAAAATGATAAAATGAAAAGCATGTTAAAATGGCAAGACGCTGAGTTAGCTTCAGTCAGAATGCTCAGACAAAACCTAACTGAGGGACTGACGGATACACTAGAGTATCATACAAACAAAAGAAAAAACGCCAAAACGTCAGCACAAGAAATAAAGTTAGCCTTAATCTAAAAAAGGAAGGATTTCAAACTAAGCCTAACTGAGGGACTGACGACGTAGGACAAATTATGGCCAGTCAAGACGAGCCAAAATCTTGCCACCAGAACTAGCTAAGAACTGGCGAATCTTGGCGTCGGCTCCAAGGAAAACATAAGAGGAAAGGTAGACAAGTCAATCCAAGAGGAAGAGATAGCTGTCATGCTACTCTCGTGAAAAGAAGCTTAGGAACTTAGAAAAGCATGCTGCCACCAAAGGACAGAAGGCATGCTTGAAAGAACCGAGAATGAACAGTAGTCAAGAAGTTACACTAAAGAGGAAAATCCCAGGTTCCCAAGAGAACAGTAGCCGGATCCAAGGAGACGGCATACCCAAGAATAGGAAGCACCAGCCAGCTAGTAGTGGCCATGCTGAAGATCAAGATGCTTATAAATAGAAGATCCAAGATCAGGTAAGTCTCGCTCACAATCTATCACTTAATACTTCTCTCCCTCTCAATTCTTATCTCTACAACACTTACTGATTCTCACGCAAGAGTCCGATCGTAGGAGCAACCCTCCTGCGGTGAGACTAACGGTTTTCTTTGACTCTTAGCAGGATAATAGCCAGTCGAGTGCCCGGATTCTGCCCAGTCTATACTCTTTTTTTCGTTACTGTAACAACGTATATCGTCACGAATATAGCCAATCATGGCGAAGTAAAATCTTACCTCCTAAATCGGGAAAACCGGCGAACCGTTGCACTAGCTCAAAGGGAGATATAAAAGGAAAAGGAGAAAAGCTTATACGACTAAGAGGCACATCAAACATACTATTTCCATGTATAGGAACATGGAAAGAAAGCAAGACCTGCTCTAGCCAAAAGCAGGAAGCATGGTCTGGAAAGTAAAACTAAACAATAGTCAAATACTTACACGAAAATGGTAAGTCTAGTGTTTCAAGAAGATAAGGAACAGACTTGGGAAGATATCAAACCCAAAATAGAAGATACATGACAGCTTAGCTTAACAAGGCTGAAGACCCAGAAGATTATAAATAGGGATCTCCATAACAGGTATGACCCCACTCCATTCTCTCTCGAATCTCTTATTCTTCAATTCATACTTATTCTTTTCGATCCCTTTACTTACTCTCACGACAGAGTCCGATCGCAGGAGCAACCATACTACGGTGAGACTAATGGTTTTCTTGCCTCTTAGCAGGTAGATAGCAAGTAGAAGCCCGGATTTTACCCCGTACACCTCCCGTTCTTCATTACTACAACAATGGCGCCCACCGTGGGGCTCGTTTATCAACAATTTTCTTTTAAACGAGACTTACTAACATACAAGTGTTTTGTCTCTTGTGTTACATGAACGAAAAATGGAAGACGAGGTAAACTCTATTGACGTTGTTAACTGATGTGTGTGATCATGGTGTGAAAACTCAAGTTATATAATTTATAATAAATGATCAAACAATTTACACAAAAAGTCAATGGTCCCATTAAAAGTCAAAGTTAGATCCTTTATCGAAACCAAAGCTCTCCCTATCGATGATTATTAAATTCCATGGTCCAATTGGTCCCATTAAAAGTCAATGCATTCGCGTGTTGAGCGTGTATGGATCACTGTTGCAAAAGTCGGTCTCCAAGGCTGAGTACTCGCTTCAAGGAGGTGTTCAAAAGTGATTTTTTTTGTCCGAGTATCTCCGAGTACACCCGACTACTCCCCGGTACAGTCGAATATTCCCTGATTACTCTCAGTTCCCCAGTCGACCGACCTAGGAGCGCCTAGCGCGTTTTGCAACCTTGGTATGGATCGTATTCTATCAAAGAAGGGTTGATCGATCGTAGGATTTATAACGAATTAACAAATCATCTTCTTTTGCGATGCAGCTTGGCTAGTAATGGGTTTGGAAATCATTCAACAATCACTTCGGCTTCATGAGTCATGCCCATATTCCCCGGGTCCCAAAAGAGGTGGTAGCATCGGTTAATGACATTCTTCGGCTTCGCGAGTCATGCCCATATTTTGCGGGTCATAAGAAACTTGTGCATGCCATATTTCTATCAACTTTGTGGTGTATTTAGAAAGCAAAAAAACCAATAGCCATTCAACAATCACTTCATGGGGGCACATAAATTTTGGGTGAAGCATAAAGTCAAATGTGTCGGTATATATTGCTCCTCTTAGTGTAATTTCTCTTTTTAATTGTTGCAATTTCTTTTTGTGTCTTCTTGTAATCTAGCATCTTACTAGTGTTTTCTATAATGATTTCTGTTAAAATAAACGTAAATAGAATTAAATGTTCAAAGTCAAAAATATCATTAAATCAGGTTAAAAAGTATTTATATGTATAGAATATCTATAAGCAAATAAAGTAGGTTAAGATTTCTTATAAAAATATTTAAGTACAAAATATTTTATATTCTATGAAGGGAAGTAAAAATAAATGATTAGATTTTTTTGTGGCTGCTCTAATATATGTTAGAAATTATAATTCATAAAACACATATTACACTTATATTTACGTATGGGCCAAAGTCCACATAGTTTAAGATTGTTTAAGTGGATCAATTGTATGATAAGTTAAAATCCAGCCCATATATGTGTATGTACATATTAGGGCTCGAATGAATCAATGCCTTTTGTAGTTACCACATCAAAACACGTCGGTTCAATGAACGATTGCATCAGTTCATTTGCTATTTAATAATCGAGTCTGTAAACATTTATTTTCAATCAAAGTGTGTATTTGCTTTGAATGTTCATTTACTTCACATCACTATTATCGATCATACCATTCATTCACCATGAAGCCAATTCGTGAATCTAGACACACGATCCAGAAAAGACCATTGTTTTACAGTGGTATCAGAGCGCATGAGAAAGGGAAGAACAAGATGTTCGATGACGGACATGAAGATCGTTACAGGGATCATGCGGTGATTCCAAAAGCAAGTATGTGCAAAAACCTGGGTAGTGGGATTCGATTGCACCAAATTCAATAACACCAATGATGATTCGAGGCGGAAGATTGTTGTGACACCCGTCAACTTTTCAGGTCCGCTTCCGACTTATTTTGCACGTACAATTATACGTGTTAAATTATATACGTGAACTATAGTCTTGAATACTTATATATTTAAATATGTAAGTGAACCTTGTCTAATAAACGGGGCAATGACGTACGAACTCTAACTAGTGAACGGAATTAGTGCTATAACACAAGACATTATAATCTTGATGCACTTACTACCCAGGATTCACTAAGCAAGACATAACGGGTAACTAAGATCCATGACACTGAACGTCAGATATCCGTATAATATAAAACGCAATCAAAGAGTACTATCAATTACATAAACTAAGAATTTAAAGCACATGTACATGAATATATATCTATATATACGAAAACAACAACATGTACATATTGGTGACATGACTTATTAATAACATGTAGCACTTTAATTGAATGTAACACATTGATAAGTCACATGTGACAAGTGCAACACAACATGACATACATGCATACATGATAAACACTAGTTGAAAGTCAACCAAAAACTCTAACCAACTAGGAGTTCTCTAGTTAGATGGAGATGAGGCAATGGTACACCAAATCGAATAAACAAATGCAATCACCATACCCATATCTTTGACTTTTAAACCCCATACCTTGTCAACTTTATAAAAGTAAAGGATCCACCACCTTCACTTATCACCCAACAAATCAAGATAACTCTCTCCCTCCCCTCTCCTCCCTCACTTCGTCCGAACCACACCACCACCCTTCTTCTTTGGATTTTGTTCATCAACCACCATTAACTACCACCTTAAACCACCAATTGATTGAAGAAATCCACCATGGAGCCTCTTTTTCTTAGTTTTCTCTTCAAGGTTTCCAACTAAATGAAGTTTTAGCTAGCTTTGTTCAAGAATTTTAGTGCATTTGAAGAATTCAAGAGTACAAGATTTGGTGTTTATTCTTCCAAGTTCATCCTTCCTCATTATCTTCTTTTTGATCTTTCATTTAACTTGGAGTGGGTATACATTCTAAACCTTCATTTTCTTTATAAATCTTAGCTTTACTTGTTAAAAATCTCAAGAACAAAGTTTAAAAAGTTCACGACTAGAAAAATATACAAAGGTTAAAAACAAACTTAAATTATAAAATCTTTGGTAACAATAAAGGGAAGACTAAACAAAATGGTTAATAAATCATCAAAGTTTGAACAAAATCATGAAAAATGACTAAATATTAGTTAACTAGTTGAAAAACACAAAAAGTAGTCAATTTTTACATATTAAAAAGTGGTAAATATGTCAAAATGGTTAACATAGCTAGACTTAGAGTTTGACCACGAAATTTTAGTATATTGTGAGGAACGTATAAAATGACAAACCTTTAAAATTTGAGCTCATTTGGGCTTATGGATATTTCTATAGAAAATATTTTGTGCATAAAAATGGTAAAATGAGCATAGTTGGTTAAACCACTTAGACACCGAATCAGTGTACGAAAGTTTTATATGATATAAAATATAGAAAAACTGGAAGGATTGAATAATTTGGTAACATTTGGACTTATAGATTAATTACTATAAATTATTTAGTAAAAATACATAAAAATCGGTTATGCAACACGCTTGCCTTTAAAGTGTTCCAAAAATTCCCCAAAAATTACAGAAGTCTTATAATACGTATATGAAAATTGTGTTAAAATTTCATATTTTTAGACATGTGGAACTATGTTTTCTAAAAATGTACCATTTAATAGATTGAAAATGGAAAATTAGAGAAGTCCAGGAAAATCACAGTAGTCTTAAAATGTTAAAAATAAACTTTCCTAAAAATTTCAGATTTTTCTGAAGTGTCGAAGTATTTTCCTATTTTCCTATACTAAAATAATAGTAAATATTAGTTGTTTAATGGGAAAAGTATTTCTGCTTCGAGATAAATTACCAAAAATTAACAGTAATTTTTAAACAATGAAAGAGACTTAGGATAAAATTTTCAGACTTTTATAAGTTGTTTAACTATTTTTACCTAATTTCCTCATTAAAATAATAATATGAGTTTAATAGGAAAAGTAATTGTACTTTGAGAAAATTCATCAAATTTTTACAGTAATTTATATTTCATGAAAACCACTAGGAAAATAAATTTCAGTCAATTTGGAGTTAAAACACTATGATTTGTATTTTTAGTTAAATAAATAATATTATAAAAATACAAAATTTACAAAATATCCCAAAACGAACTTAACACTTTAAACGGGATCAAATAATAATCCTAAACAATAGAAATAATATTCTAAGGATTATTTTGATAAGACCTGAAACTCGGTAAAGATCGGAATCACACCGCGTACCGGTACTGATCCGATAAGCGGTAAAACGCGTGACTGACAACCGAACTTTGACTAACACATAAACGTGAACAATTATACACATAAATATAGGTATAAGAACAGAACCTAATAGACTGATGATGAGAACTTAATTTGTCAAGAACATGAACTTAAACGAATCCAAACTATTGTAGGATTCGGGCTACTTTGAACTGTGTGCTCAGTGGACGTTGTACCTACTGAGAAGACTGTACTCTTCATAGACAGTGAGTTCATAACTCCCCTTTTACTTATTTCATGTTTTTAACCCGGGAAACTTCTGAACAAATTGTACTACTGTTTGCTTGTACATTATATGATTGTATGCATGTAGAATGTAGTCTTACATAAAATGGCCAGTTCTAGCAAATTTAAGTCCCCTCTCATAGCGAACACAATCAGTTCACTCAAGGAATGATCCGAGTGGTGAATACTGATAGTAATATTGGGCTTGACAACCCCTTCCGCTAGTGGCAGTCACGCTGCCCGAACCCCTATTTAGGGATAGTGGATGTTTATTACCATGAACAGTTTGGACAGGTTTTCCGTTGCTAGGCATAACCACATGGGCATTTTATAGAATTATGTATATAAACTTTATTATGACGTTACCAAGTTTGATAGTGGTCTTGATGTAATTTACAATTGTACATGTCTATAATGCGTATATTGATCAGTCATTTTTACGCACTCACCAACTTTATCTTGACCTTTTAAAACTAAACCTTTTTCATGTGGAAATTAAGGATCATATGCTATGACTGAATTGATAGAAGTACATTGTGAGGACTATGTTTTGATGCTTGTCTGTTGAAACTGCATATTGTTTTGTACTAGTCTTCAAAATTGTACTACTATTATACTTAGATATCTTTTAATGAACTTGAATGTATTTTGGGGAAAACTTGACATATTTCGATGTAATTTAAGGCATGTACTTCCCTTTTTATAACATTGTGCTTGTGACCTGATCATGATCGCACCACCCCCGAACTCAAGTCGCATTCGTAGCCCGTTGACCGTTTCGATGGGGTGTGACAATTGCAAATGGTAGAATCATGCGAGTATTGGGCAATTTGAATGCAAACCAATGGATGAAGAACCAACGAAAACCACGGGTGAGAGTTGCACCTAGAAGAAGGGTCTGTCATGTTCCAATTCGACCATTACTTCCCACCAAGACAGAGATTCAAGCCGGTAAGATCAGACGAATGAAGAGGGCAAAAAGTTATGGCTGCCATGGTCGGGCCATGTCGTGTGGAATTTCCCAAACAAGCGGGTTAGTAAGGTTACACGTGAAGCAGACTCGTATGTTAAGAAAGGGATGAATGATACTTGATATGTTAACTTGACGTATGATAAACACATATCCGGTTATAAGAACGTGTTTGATAAGTTAAGAAAGGCAGTTGGTGTACAATTACAACCGGATGAACCAGATATGTTGTTTATAAGGGGAATCATGAAAGTTAAACTAGATGTAAATGGGGTCAAAAGGATAATACCAGGTGTTTCCTATGCCCCTAAATTAAAAAACAATGTTTTAAGTTTAGACTTGTTATCAGGACAAGGATTTGAAGTAGAATTCAAGGGAACCATATGTATGATATCGGGTATGTTTGATGATTTGGAACTCGATGACTTCATAATAAATGAACAAATAGAAACCGATTTTGAATATGAATACCTACAGAATTATTTTAGAAGCATTGGACAAATCACTCGAGATAGAAACTGAGAATAAAGTTGAAAAAACAGAAAAAAAACCAGAACGTTCTAAAAGTTACCAAACTGAACACATCAAAATAACCAATCTCGAAGGCATGGTGACTTTTCTGGATGTGTTAATACATGAAGATTTTGTTAGGTTTCCTTTATGAGATGGTGCCCTGCCCACAATTAACTAACTCTTCTTCAAGCTTCAGGTTCATTAATTCCATTTAATGATGGCAAAATTATAACTCTCTCTTTACTTCTGTTTCTCTATTTTATACAGATTTATTTGATATGCTGATAATTTGAATAAAGTTCAAATCCATATAATATGTTGATGTGTTGACAGGC
>WOUH02051503.1:0-11281 GCA_009936405.2 Stevia rebaudiana
TTCTTTTTATTATTCATAAAATTGATAATAGAGTATGAAATAATTATATTTACTCTAATTTGTGTTTTGTCGTTCTGAATAACTTTTATGGGCTTGTATTTTGTTGGTCGTGGCTTAATGGGCCTAATCTCTTATTGGGCCTTGCTTGTTTAGCCCATTGGGCATAAAGCCCAATCCCGAAATTTGCGAGATGTTACATACATGACCAATGCTTGAAAATGAAAGGAATCATGTTGGGTTACGAATTAACAAGTTGCAGATTGAATTTTGCAACACTAGCCCGACTCATATGTTTATTAGTTTCAAAGTTTTCAAGCCTAACCAAGAAAGAAACAAATTTAGATCAACCAGAATATGACCCGTTTAAGCCCTTTGTCTAAAGTAAACCAAAAAATAATTGAATTGATCTTTGTGGATGACAAATAAAGGGTTTGGTAATCAATTTATTAATGATTAATAGTATTACTAAAAAAATCGAACATTGGTTTTTAAACAGATTAACAGGTCAACCCAAACATGCACCGTTTTTTAAACGTGTCTTACTTGCTAACTTAACTAATCATTTCAAGACCATCAAAGTGCATTATGCATTATGCATTATGCATCAAGCACATATTGATGCGTTCATTGTCTTAAGTTTACATTGAAATGTTTGACGTCTACGATTACACTGAAGTGTTCATCGTCTACGTTGATCGTTTCTACCCATTTAAAAGCGCACAAAATTTTTTGTTACAGGACTTGCATTCTAAAAAATATGATTAGATGAGTGTATGTATGTTGTAAAAAAGGTTAGGTTTATAGAAGTATACTTCAAGTGTCTTAACTTGCATCACAATTATTAAGTGCAATTCTTAGATTTATAAAAAAAGAATTAAAATAAAATATACAAAGTTCAACTAATAGAAAATAGCAACGAATCCGTCTTGTTTATGTATTTGTAAAGGTCGTTTGAATCTGATTTTAACTTAGAGCTTTATTCTGGTTTAATTTAAGGGTTAACAACTCTGGTCTTACCACCCAAAGAAGTTGTACAAGGTTAAATACCCCACATAGCCATTTAATAAAAAATACCCAACATCAATCTACAAAAAGATGAAAAGTAGATGTTTACAATCTGATTCAATCTCTTTCGAAAAAAAATTATATGCCAAAATGATAACTAGTATTTAAAATAATAAAAAATCAGGGGAAAGATTTTACGTAAAAGCAACAGCAAAAAAAATTCAGTACAAGAAAATCTAGTACAAAAATTTAATACAAAAAAACTATATATGTATTTTCAAAAACTAGAAATACATGTATTGTGTTATCAAAACAGCTAGATATACATGTACTGTATTTTCAAAACTACTAGGTATACATTACTGTATTTTCAAATCAACTGGATATACATGTACTATATTCAATATCTGTTTTTAGCCATCTAATAAAAAACTACTTTTTTGTACTACATTATTTTGTATTAGATTATTTTATAATATATTCTTTTGTACTATATTTTTAAAATTTTAAAAAAGTATATCATTATGGTACTCCAGTTAAAGAGAAAAAAATGTTCGTTTTTATGGTACAATTTTAAAAAAAAAATAATGTCTTACCACCCAAAGAAGTTGTACAAGGTTAAATACCCCAAATAGCCATTAAAAAAAAAATACCCCACATCAATCTACAAAAAGATGAAAAGTAGATGTTTACAATCTGATTCAATCTCTTTCTACAAAAAGATCAATTTGCTTAATTCTAATTTCTAAGGTTAACACCGTAGTTGAACACCCTGATAATTCTCGTTTTCATCGAATATAATTAATTTTACTAGTCAATTGTTAAATCTTAAGACATGTACGTTTTATTGTGACCACTTTTTCTTGTTTCTGCCGTATGATCTGTACGCATACGCCAACATTGTGCAATGTGCATGACTCTAATCTCAATTAACAAAGCATAACCAAGTCAATTTCATGTACATTTTTTAAATCCCGATAATGCCCCTCAGTTTATAGCTATAACTATCACGTAATACGACTTCAAAAGGGTTAAACTAGTCACAAAATGCAGCAATCAGAATGAACATTGTTTGTCTCAAAGTTTTTCAGATTCTTCTTGTTGCGTCTTTGAAAACTATGACCATCTGTCTTTTATTTAACACACCCGATAACGAATTGGTAAAAACAACCGAATCCATCAGCAAGTTTTTCAAGATATCGACGATGCACGCAAGTGGTAGTTTGAAACCGGTTACGAGGGGATTATTATTCTCCCTCACAATTTTAGCTCTATCCGTGAATGTCACTAGTAGGAAGGATCTTTCAACGGTATCCCAGAACAACACTGCACCTGCCCCGTCAGCAAATGGCGCGTATCAAGCAAAACATACAACACATAATAATACTATGTTTTACTTGGAGCTTGTTCTTGCAGTCGCATTACTTGGCATGCTTGCGTGTGTGGTGATCGTGAAGGTTACAAAATTATTGAAGAAAAAGAACGCGAAGAACAATCTAAAATCTTTTTCCCCTAAAGCTTCCATAATCACGAGTTTGAGCGAAGTCAAACAAGAAGAAAGACAACAAGATCTCGTATTCTTTGTGGAAGAAGAGAATCAGTTTAAATTAGAAAACCTTCTTGATGCAGGAGCTGATATGCAAAACCAAAACTTCTGTAGCAGCCTTTACAGAGTTCAGCTAAACACAGGTGCGTATGCGGTCAAGAGATTGAAGAAATTACAAGCGACAAACGCGGAATTTGAACGTGCGATGGAGAAAGTCGGGAAAATTAACCATCCAAACATTCTACCGCTGGTAGCTTATAGCTGTCAAGGTGAAGAAAAGCTTTTGATTTATAAGTATCAGAATAAAGGCAGCCTTCTCTCACTCATGGAAAGTAAGCCACCTCGCATCATTACGATAATCTTTTTCATGTATTGAACTTGGTTAAATAAAACACGATGCCCGCCTCAAGGGCTTTCTAATTCAGCTTGTGCATCCAACGCGCGTAAGGCATCTCTAAAAACCAAAGTTCAAAAGATAATATTGTAATTATCTAAATCGATATATTGATATGTGCAGGATACGTTGAGGGTAACCAAAATTTCCCATGGAAACTTCGGTTGTCTATTGCGGTTGGTATAGCAAAGGGTTTGGATCATATATACAAAAGCTTTGCAGACTCAGAGATTATTCCCCACGGAAACATAAAGCTTTCCAACATTCTTTTAAACGAAAATGAAGAACCATTAATAAGTGAGTACGGGTACTCAACTTTACTTGACCCGAAAGGTGTCTGTTTGTTCAGATCCAACGGCTATACCGCCCCAGAGAGATCTTTATCAGAACAAGCCGATGTGTACAGTTTTGGGGTGATTCTTTTGGAACTTTTAACGGGAAAGATAGTGGACAACAATGGATTAGATTTACCAAAGTGGGTGAAGGCAATGGTTAGAGAAGAATGGACGGGGGAGGTTTTCGATAAAGAGATTGCAAAGGTTGGAATGATTGGGTTTCCAATGTTAAATGTCGCGCTAAAATGTGTGGCCCATTTTCCTGAGAACCGTCCTTCAATGGCTGAGGTTTTGGAGACAATTGTTGGGGTGGTTAATGAAGATCTTTCGTGTTCATCAGCGGAGTCTAGCCCTCGTGACGGTCGTGCGCTTTATTCAGTGGCAGAGGAAGAGGAATGAGGATGTTGTTTTTTGGTTGAATTTGTTTCATTATGTATATAGAGAAGGAGATAATGGGTTCCTAGTTAAGTTTTTTGGTTTCTTGTTCCAGTACATGTTTATACCATTTGCATTTTATTACTTATGGTTTCATTGCGTCCGAGATTGTGGAGCTACTTAGTCAAGTCCAAAGGTCATGCTTATGACCTGAAGAAATAAGTTTGCTATAAAAAAAAGGCTAGCAACATAGCTTCTTGCATGTTTGCCTTCTATTTAAATGTAATTTCACTACAATTCATATCATTTGACAGAAGTTTGCGAAAAAATAAAATATACATTTATCTTATGTATTAAGTTATATGCACTTTAGTACTTACGAATTCTAGTCCACTTAGAATTTGCTACTTCATTTCATATAATAAAATGGACATCAGTTTCTCGCGTAACGTTTTATTGTACATAATTGTATTCCTATCCCAAATAGTTTCTCAAAGAACATAGTTTGTATCTAACCTTAAATTAGGATTTTTCTTCATCTGAATTGGAGCATGGTGGTCCAGGAACAGAGTCAGCAAAGAACTCTTCAACTGAAAAAACAAAAAAATAGAATAAAATTAGCTATTGTCATCATTTTCATAAATCACATACAAAAAATCAAGAAATTAAATACAAAAACTATGATATTGAGTTTGTACCAATGTCCTCTTGCTCAGGGGAATCAAGTAATATATCTGAATCAGATGGCAGAAAAGGCGAACCAGGATAGTTTCCAAGAGCTCCAAGATCTAAATGACAAATTTAAAAACTTACCAATTTAAAAAAAGAAAACAAAAATAAGACAATATTATTAACAAGTATATTAGTGATGTAATATACTTATATACCTCCCAAGTTTGACAAGTCAGCTGTTAGATCTGAAAGGCTAAAATTCCAAGGGATATTACCAAAAGGTCTAGAAGTTCCATTATCAGGTGGCAAATGCAGCCCTACAGAACTTGCCACGTCAGATGGAAAAGCTGAGTCAAGTGCTGACGTGTCAACTCCCATTCCTGATAGTTCAGATGCAGTAAAAGGGAAATGACCACTGGATGCCACTGATGTAGGACTCATAGGCATATCTGACATCGGTGAAATGGCTCCGTTTCCTGGAATAGTAGGTGCCACATCAGCTGCATTGTTATCCATCCCCATACTTCTGAAGAAAAAATTACAAATTTGAAGTTTAAAAAATGAAAAATAGAAACAAACAAACATGCGTAGCAATAATCCCACTCAACAATAGTAGGACTGTCAATTTCTGAAACACTATGTAATTAAACAGATTTGAGTTTAAGTTAAATAGGTTTCATGCCCAAACAGGTCCATACATTTTGACGCGATTAAAATCGTGTCTTAACCTCCCTGACCTGTTCATGACACAATTAAAACGAGAATGAATTATACAGATAGTCCCTGTGGTTTGAATGAATTTCAGTGTTGGTCTTTAGGTTTGAAAAATTACAAGTTTGGTCCCTAGGATTGAAAATTTAAAGGTTTAGTCCAATAGTTTGCATGTTTGTAACACTAATGGTCCCTAGAGGTTAAATTTACTGTTTATAAATAGGGACCAAAAGTGTTACAAAAGTGCAAACTATTGGACCAAAGTGTTATAAAAGTGCAAACTATTGGACCAAAAGTGTTACAAATGTGCAAACTATTGGACCAAACCTGTAAATTTTCAGTTATATGGACCAAAAAAGAAATTCATGCAAGCCATAGGAACCATTTGTGTAATAAATTATTAAAACTATTTATGATTTAAATTTTATAGATAATTAAATATTATTTGGTTAGAAGAATTTTAAAGGTATTTGTTTTTTATATGTTGCAAATTGTTGTTTAAAGATATTACGGAATGTAACTTTTGGTGATTTGATTCTATTTTGTTGTTTGTTAACCATGTTAATCAGCAGGTTACATTTAAGAGTAAATTACAAAATTGGTCCCTATGGTTTACTTAAAATCTTGGATTTGGTTCCTAGTAGTTTAAAACAATGGTTATGTCCCCAATGTTCCATTTCTCTTTCATCCTTGGTCCAAGATATTAACAGGGACATTAAATCTAGCACATGAGGTGCACATGTTGGGTTCTATCTCCTTCTTAAACAATAACCCCTTTTTGCTTTGCCGGTCAAGCTCTGATTAGCCACAACTAGGACACCTCTTTGCAAACCCACCATCATCGCCATCGAACAACATCAATGTTCTTATCCTTATTTCCTGTTCAGTTCATCTGTAGAAGCACTTGAGGAAACAAATTGATAAGATTAAGGTTTACAATCAACAAGTTTCAGGAATTTACCAGACATCCATTCACCAACCTGGCAACCTTTACCATCAACATCGTCCCCTGCTTCTAAAAAATTGTATGTTGGTCATTCGGCGGGAACTGGTAACACGGAGAGGGATGATGACGTGAAAACGATGATAAAGAAAGTTGAAAACCCTAGATCCTTCAAAACCTCAAAGTGGCCAACAGTCAAAGAATGTCGTTATATGCGATCAAATGAGGGCAGGTGGTAATCGGAGGTTTGCCAGCTAGATTCTTTTGGTAAGGCTGTTTGCCGATCGAATGAGGACTTTGCAAATGGTTATTGGGGGTTGTATGCAACCAGAGATGGTGGCACCGGCGGTGGAGGATAAGGTTGCAGGGGATACTTACTGTCATTTTGATGATGGGTAATGAAGGGATGGTGGTGATTGAGGTTAAGGGTTTAACACTTTGATTGGTTTAGCCTTGGTGTGCACCTCACGTGCCAGATTTAATGTCTAGATTTAACATCGTTAGAATCTTGGACTAAGGATGAAAGAGAAATGGAACATTGGGGGCCATAAGCATAGTTTTAAACTACTAGGGACTAAATCCAAGATTTTAAGTAAACCACAGGGACCAATTTTGTAATTTACTCTATATTTAATTGTCAACGTGTCATTCATGATAACATGTTTATTACCAGGTATGTATTCGTGTTTTACGTATTGACACGTTTAGTTGAACACGTTGTGTTCGTGTTTAGTACCTTTTTAATCATGTTGTGTATGACCCATTTAACACATTTAGGCCTGTTTTGACAGCCCTAAATGGGTCAAACCTTACCCCTCTATCCCATTGCATCAAAAAACCGCTCAAAAAGTAAATAAAAAATATTTAAAAAAGAAATTAATATGAACTCACTCATTTCCAGAGTTCACCCTCATTGGTTGGAAATTACTTGGAGCAGGGACTCCGTTGACCACATGACAGTTGGATATACCCATCGGGTTCATATGAGGTTGACCCGTAGCTGCCATTGAAGGTTGCGGTAACACAGGGTATCCCATTGGTAAGTTGTTAACTGTAATGGCAGTAATGACATTAAATAATAATAATAATAACTTAATATGCTAATTATGTTTAATTGTGTCTAATTAAATAAGATTTTACCTGGCATGGGATGGATGCCATTTTGTATTGGAGCAAGAGGAAGCTTTTGATGCATTGGATACTTTGTAAGATGATATTGATGTTCAAGCAAATGATTAAACAAGATGATTTGCTTCTTTAGCTTTAGCCTTATGTAATAAGCTCTAAAAAATTCAGCATTTTCCTCTTCCAATTTCTGCCAAACTGTATTTCAATTTTCAAAACATGATATCATGTGGTAATTAAACTTATGACAGTAATCTTGGTAATATATAGTTATATAATAAAAATAAATACAATTACGTGAAGAGAAAAATGAAATTTTGTACCTAATGTTGTAAAACCAGGATCTATCCTTGCACGATTTAGCAAAGTTTTCACCACCTCATCTCTATTCATATACAATTGCAAACATCGTTCTATCAGGTTTTGGACCTACAAAAATAAAGGATAAAATCAAGATATACATAATGCCTTATTCTAAACTAGTTTTGTAATTTATAGAAAGTAATTAATACACATAAAGACATAATAATATTCCTTACAAGTTCAATATCTTCTCTAGAAACTTTTCTGTTGTCATTGCTTGAAATGGAGGCTGAACCAGTGTCAGGAACAGGAGTCTCTGTAGCATTGTTATGTTGATCACTTTGAGACTCGTGTGAAGCTTGTGTTAAGGACTGTATATCTGGTTTGGATTCCTGCATAGTTTCTTAAATATAGATATATTATCATTTAAGATAAATATTAACTTATATAGGTTACAAAAACCTATACAATAATCTGGTTGACTAACTAATTACACAGTTCACTCTTATTCCTTCAGTTCAGTAGCTCCCCAATCCAAAATGTAAGTTTTGCCAATTAACTTTTTTGCTATATATATTAACTTTTTTTCTATATACGCATACAGTATACTCATTAAACAATTTTCTCAGTCCTCATTTAAATCTGCATTATGATTAGGAGGATGAATTGCAAGTAGGAAGATATATCTTTATGACTTTATTCATACAAAAAGGGAACCTGATTGTTCTTCATCTCAGTTGAATGCTAGCTGATACATCTCCACAAACTCTATTTGTTTCCCCAAGCCAACTTGTTGAAATATGTCAATCTTTTTCTCTTAAAAGTACACAATTAATTCAGTAATATTTAACCTAAAAGATAATTAAAGTCATTCATTAGTCAACCTCAAAATGTACAGCAATACACTATCTAGTAAAGTACTCATCTTCCCAAAAGAAGAGCAACTTACTGTTTTTTATAGAAATACATAAAACTGAAACTGCAGATTTTGAATCTAACAACATTAGTCTAATCCTATAGGCATTTTCTCAAATTACACCAGAATTATGCGTACTCTAATTCTATCATGGCTATGGAACTTAATGTACTGTGCAATATTTTCTATTTCACATCAGGTTTGATAGTATGCGTAAATGTGTAAGTCGAAAGGCAACAGACAATAACATTCTAATCAGACTGAAATCTAGAACTACAGAAGAAAAGGCCAAACAGCTGAACGAATAACCGAATCTCGTCCAATATACAGCAACAAAACCGATTCTGAGCGCGAAATTCAACAAGCTGCTAGATCTATGCACACGAACAGGCTAAAATTGTCGTATATACATGTTTAAGAACATAACGAACAGATCGATAAAACAAACAACAATCGGAAACAGAGATGATGAACGGTGAAGTATTAACGAAGAAGAATTCAGATGAAAGTATGAACCTGTAAGTATGGCCGGCGAGTAGATCGCCGGTGAGTGTTGGAGGCGCTTTGAGATGTTAAAATATCAGCATGAGTTAACCGGAGAGTATTTATTGGAGGAGAGTATGGTAATAATTGAGTTGTTCGAGGGGCAATTCATATTTTTAGGCTTTGATTTACGCATCTATCTTGGACCGAATCCGCGGATACCATATGACTTCGGATAAAATATCTGGCTTCGGGATTAACTTTTAGATTTGAAAAAAATCTTATTTCTTATGGTATTAATTAGTTGCAAAAAGTTGTTTTACTTTCTCTTCTTTTTATTCTTTTGTTTTCTTTTCTAAAAGTTCTTACGTTCATATTATAACTTTGACATAGTGCTTTCAAAACTTTCTTCGAATGGAAAGGTTCATTGGGAATCGAGAGAACTAAGAATTACTTGTGAGCCGTTGATTTTTTTATCCTAGATTAATTTTTTTTGTACTGTATTATTTTTCTTTTGTACTGAATTATTTTTTTTGTACTGAAATATTTTTTTTATACTGGATTATTTTTTTTTACTGAATTATTTTTTTTTACTGGATTAATTTTTTTTACGGGATTATTTTTTTTTGCTGGATTATTTTTCATTTGTGTTGGATTATTTTTTTGTACTAAAGATTAACGGTCCACAAGTGTTCCTCAGTTCCCCTCTTTTTATAGTTCCCCAATGAACCTTCATCTCTTCACATGTTGTTTAATACGGACTAATAAAGTTGATGACCGTTAAGCTTTCGGTCAATATCTAAAATTACTAAATTTTTTTAAACTATAAATTAATGTACCGTACTTATATTATACTATGTGTGTTACGGGACTATAACCATCAACCTCCAAATGAGAGAGCGCCTTATAGCACTGAAGATAACATTGGGCTAATTACTTGTTGGTAATTATCACCACATCTGTTATTTTCAATTCTATATGAACCACTTTTCCAATTTGTGTCAACCACCAAAGCACCACCACTGGACACCTTTACTCACCACCAAACCTCTATCATCACCACGACCAAGAAAACACCTCAACCACCATCTCAAGTGGTTTCGATAGTTTTTAGTCTAGGGGTATCAATTCAAAAGCATGACAAAATAGTGTCATTGGCAACATTCCAAGTGAATTCAGTAATAGCACGTACGTACATGTGCAGGATCAAAACTCAGAATGAAGAGTGGAAGCCAGCTCGAAGAGATGATGAGACTAAGAAATAAGAAGAACCTTGTGATTGAAGAACTGAAATAGATAAAAAAAAAAAAAAAAAAAAACTAAACATAGAACTGTTCGAGCAAACGAGTAGAAAAAACCGATGAGAAGAAGAGCAGAAGGTTCAATTAGTTTTGACCATTGTACAGGTAATAACGTATACTATGTCCGTGTTTCATAGGTTGAAACCTCTTTACCTAAGAATAGTGGACCAAGAACCAAACTTACTTAACATTAGGTCAGAATGAAAAGTGAAAGCGAGCTCGAAGAACTGGTGAGACTAAGAAAGAAGAAGAATCTTATGATTGAATAAATGAAATCATCACAAAACTAAACATTGTTGGAGCAAATGAGTAGAAAAAAACCGAAGAGAAGAAGAGTCGAAGGTCCAATTAGTGTTGACCAACGTACATATAATAACATATACTAACATATACTATGCGTGTGTTTCACGGGTCGAAACCTCTTTACCTGAGAAAAATGGACCAAGAATCAAACTTACTTAATGCTACAAGTGCCACAACACGCGATGAGGAATTTCTAGTTTGCCTAAAGTTAGGGACGATTAACTATAAGTTGTTGATTTAAAATGATGTCAAGAAGATAGATATGTCAAATTGATTTTGTAAGTTCAATAACTGATTAAACAATATTTCACTTTAAGAATAAAGAAACACATAACCACATAAAAACACACTTATCCTTTAATATATAAGAGATAGTTATAATATAAAATTATATAACAAACCCTTTACGCTTAAGGAAGCTTCACTAGAGGTCATTTATGGGGTAAAAGGATAAAACCCATGTGCCTTATACATGACTTGACTTAAGCAAAAGAGTTAGCAAAGACAGAAAGAATCTAATATGAAACTGTTGGATTATAAAGAACTGATAAAGCAAAACCACTGAATAAAGTTTTGTTTCAACTGATAGATATTCCCTCTACTACTGATGATCTCAACAGTTGAATGTCGCTTTTATGATATGACACCGTGGGTGACGTTCAACACATTATAAATAGGAGTTGCTCGTGTGTGAGCAACTACTGATGAATAGATATTTTGAGAGATCATCAGCTGAGAGGGAGTTGTAATCAATTGTTCTTAAAGCATTCGATTCTAATTGAAATTATCTTTATAAATCTCGATTGTTCTTTGTTATTTCATTATGAATTAGTTTAGTTCAATCGTTTAGATAAATTCTGATCCTAACA
>WOUH02051514.1:0-11281 GCA_009936405.2 Stevia rebaudiana
TATAGTATCGATATGGTTTTTTTCGATTTTTTTTACGTGGTCGGTATTTTTTGTGTTTTGAGCGTCATTTTACCCAGATAACTTTTGGTCCGTATTTTTTGTTCTTTGGTCCGTTATTTTTGTTTTTTGGTCCGTTTTTTTTGTTCTTTGGTCCGTTTTTTTTTTGCCTTTGGTCCATCATTTTTTTACCAACTTTTTGTTTGTGAATAAATAAGTTTTAAGCATGAGTATGTATTTTTTTGCCTTTGGTCCGTATTTTTTTGCCTTCGGTCCGTATTTTTTTGGCCTTGATCCGTATTTTTTACCCAGCTAGTTCCGTGAAAATATATAAAAATTGGGTTCGTTTTTTTACTCTCCTACCCCTCTGAAAATGAAACGTGACGCATCCTGGTGCCTTTCTATCTTCTTACGCTTTTTTCCCTTTGTACGTTAACCATCCCCTTTATCTACTACTGATATATTAAAATACACGAGAGTATGAAAAGAGAGAGATCTATATAATTACAAGGACATTATTAAAATACTAGCCGGTTAGCATATAGCATATTTGATGGTGTGCCGCATAATTTATTGTCTAAAACTACATAAACCATATACGGAAAAAATAACAAAATTTGTCTGTGCTACGGTGCTACCTAAACTTTGAAGTTATTTAATTTCTATCAACTTTTTTACAATAAACTTGATTGGGCCTTGCTTTTGGGTCATGAAAGGCCCAAAGTATTATCATTGCGGTGTGCATACTGCATACCCACTTTTTTCCGCAAACAGTTATGTATCAAAGTTGCTTTCACTCAAAATCAAAATCGATTCTTTGTAAAACTTGCTTTTGAAGCAAAAAAATGAAGAATTTGTTCAATTTGAAACTAGTTTTTGTTAAGTTTGGTTCATTTGTAAGTGATTTGATGAAGGGGTTTACGAATCGATTTCAAACATATTGTTTGATTCGCTTCGGTTTCAAAGCATTTTCGAGTTAAAGACTTCTTTCAATTCACAAACCGTTTTTTACCACTCTAGCTAACTCCAACAACTTATCATTAACTTGTAATATATTTGTAATCGTATACAAATTTGAGCCGTCAACCATCAAAAAAACCGTCAAATTAAGAATGAGTCAAAGCAACTTTGGCAGAAACTCTTCTCTAAGGGTCGAGTACCTATTTTCTATGAATCAGCAACAACAAAGTTGCCTAAAACTCTAAAAGCTCAATACCACTCAACACGAATGAGCTATCAGATGAATCAAGAATACAAAGGGTAAGACGCAACATTTTTTTATATAAATGTAGTACAAGTGGTTAAGCAATTTTGCAGAAAAAGAATGGATAGTTTTGCGTGTTTAAAAAAGAATGAGTATTAGAGTATTTACAGGAGCAGACTTTTTTTTTTAAGAAGTTAACGGTGAAAACAAATGGGTCACGGCTAGATTTCCAACAGGAAGATAGAGAGAGAGACTCGAACTCGGGTATATAAACTTGTGGCCTAACTTGCGAAGCCCATAGTTAAGCTACATGACGATTTAGCCCGTGTCACCTAACCCCATATGGTCCAACCACCCTGTACGGACTCGTAAAAGTTACATCGGTACGTTTTTTGATAACATTTTGTTTAGGGTTATCTTCTTAATATAATCGTTATGAATCGATAAGAATTAAATGTGTTTGGTATATCAAGACTCTTAATCATCACTCGATTTCGCTGCCGGCGAGGACTGCCCCCTCCATTCTCGGTGACTCTACTGTGCTCTCTCCGGCGGCCCTTGCTCTTTCCGGTCATACTCACCTTCTCCGGCGACCCACGACAGGTTCGATTTCTGTTTCGTTTCTCTGCTGGATCTCTGTTTCGTCTGCTCGATTTGTGTTTGGATGTTCTATGCTCAATTTTGGTTGGATATTGTATGCTCCATTTCTGTTTGATATTCTGTTTACTCATCGATTTCCTGTTTGATGTCCTATATCGGTTTATGCTTGATGTTTATGCTCGATCTTTGTTTGATGTTGCATGCTTGATTTTGATTTCTGGCTCTCGATTCTTGATGGAGACGCTTTAGAAGCTTGATTTGTAACATATTATAATAAAATTATAATAATTACAAAATATCTTACTGAATTGTTATAAAACAAGGATAACGGATTAAAATTAAGTAAGCAGTCAAACGGGCCACAAGATGCCTTCTATGTTAAGCTTATCATTGTTTGGGCATTCTTCAAGTTCTTCAAGATTTGATATTGTTACTAGTAATAGAATCTGTTTGATGATGGGTAATTTAGTAGTAGAATCCGTTTGATTTTGGACCAAATTATATAAATGATTATGCATATGAATATTGCTTTGAGCTGTTAATTTTTTATATATTTTTTTTGTTCAATTTATACTTTGATCTTTATTTGTATAGATTTACCTACAAAGTCTCCTAATTAACATCTAACCTGCAAGTTCAAAATATGAACGTGTTCTTCTAATTTGGGGTTATTACGTCTTTGATGTAAGATTAATGTGTAATTTTTTAATTTTTTTATTAAGTAGTATATTCCTCTTTTTATAATTAATCATCATTCAGTATAGTCATTCAGAGTTCTGACCAAACATATACATTTTATTCAGCACAAAATAGTTCAAAGGGGTAAAATAGTCATTCTGCACAGTCATTCAGAGGTCCAACCAAATAGCACTTACTGGCTCAGAGCCTCTTACCCAGTCAGACCTCTTACTGGTTCAACACTTGTTGGTTCAGAGATTGCCAAACGGCCATTGGCACAAAAAATAGAGACCACAAGTTTCGTATTTGATCTGAAAACTGATTTCAATTTACTCGATAATGACAGAAAACGAATATGAACAAGTGGCACAACAGTGTGATCAGATTAACAAAACGGTTAAGTGTAGTAACCGTAATTCGCCGGTGGTTGTCTTTGCTCATGGAGCTTGTGCTTCTTCAACCTCCGAGTGGATGATCAGGTTCTTTACTCTTTAGTGTTTTGATTTCGCACATTGTGCGTATATGCCAAATTTTCTAAATTTCATACATTATGCTGATTAGATTAAATGTTCATTAAACCTGATTAAGCCCTCAATCTATGGCAGAATATGCATTTCATTCTTCAAATAGTTATGTTAATATTTTCTTACCACAAGATTTCTATTGAATACCAGGCTTGAGTTTTATGCAGATGGAGAAACTTGTTGGCGAACGCTTTAAATGCTGTTGAAGTTGTAACTTTTGACTACCCGTGTGAGTTTTTGTATACGCGCGATATAATTAAAATTCATGCACATTGTTAGGTTAACTTATTCAAATTCTGTCAGACATTAATGGTAGAAGAAGGGCTCCATCAAAGTCAGAAGAACTGGTTGAATTTCACTCAGATGTTGTAAGAAAGGTTTCTGCCAAATATCCAAAACATCCTTTGATTTTGGTTGGAAAATCGATGGGTTCAAGGTAACGGTTAAATGTTAACGGGTTGCGTTAAAAACTGTTATAAAAAATTGTTATTTGATTCCTTTCAGAATCAGTTGTATGGTTGCTGCAGAGAAAGATATTGCGATTTCAGCTGTTATCTGTTTGGGATACTCGTTAAAGGTTTGTTACTAAACTAATTCTTCTTAATTTGTTTGGATTATGTTCTTCTACTTTGTTGACTTCTAAAATAAAATTCTTTTAGTAGGAAAAAGATGTTCTTTAATTCATTCAAAATTTTATTATTGCAATGTAGTTATGTGATTGAACATATGCTGTTATTGTGGGCACTAAAACGGAAGAATACACCAAAAAAAGATAATAATAAATAAATAAAGTGTGAAAAACTGTTTTATTGCATATGTAAAATGGTACTTGACACAATAGATAACGTTGCAGGCGACAAAAGGAGTCATTCTAGAGGCACCACTATTGCAACTTACAGTTCCCATTATGTTTGTACAGGTAAAACAGTGAACTTTAAATGAATTTTTTTAATTACCCTACATAAGCAAAATAAATATATATATTTGTATTTTTTCATTATGTTTTTGTGTACTTATAAGTTACTACTAGTACATCACTATAAATTTAGTTAACTTTTTTTTTTTGCATTTTTTGTTTTATGTAGGGTGCTAATGATATTTTCTGTCCTCTGGAAAAGTTAGAAGCAACTCGGATTAAATTAAAAGCTGTAAATGCTTTGCATGTAATTGAACATGGGGATCATTCATTCCAAATTGCAAAGAAGAATCTTGAATTAGTTGGAATGACGCGTGAAGAAGCTGAAGAAGCTGCTGTTAAAGCTGTTGCAGAGTTTGTTTCACAAATTACAAGTGAAGATGTGACTAACATGCCCAAAGTAAGTTTATATAAGTGATATTTTTTGTATATTGTGGTTACTTCATATATCTTGAAATAAATGTCTACCTTTATATTTTGATTTGTGTAAAAAAGAAATGTTCAATTTTAAAATGGTTTATCAAGTTTCCTAAATAACCCTTACTGTAATCTATCACTTTATGTTAAAGAAGATGTTGATCCTAATATTAAGTTAATGATGATGATTGATGAGCATCATATCACTAATTCTTCATTTTGAATTTCTGTCTTGATTTTATTACAGAACATGACAAGTTTGCCCCTACAAGCATGTCCACAAGGTGTTCCACCTCAACATGCTTCAGTGATGGAGGCACGTGTTGCTGGCGAGCAAAATGGCCAAACTATCGCGTCTCAACCAAAGATGGAAGAATTTCGAAGCGCGAAACAAAAACAGTATCAAACAAAGATCAAAGTATTTAGAAGGGCAAAACAAAAGCAACCAAATCGGAACGCAAGTAAGAGGAAATCTGAAAGGATAATAAAAAACAAGCTCAAAAAACGTGTTTATTACAAAGATGGAAGAGGATCTACGGTTGACAAACCGTTTTGCATTGATGATTAGGTTTGGATGAGATACTTATGGTATATGTCTTCTTGCATGGTAGTTTTATGTTTAAGTATTGTTGTAAGTATGCTATATAATGATGTCCTTTAGTTATGAAACTTGGTAAGTAGCTTATGTTGATTATATGTTTATTACTTTTTAGCATAGACTATTACATAAAAAATACGATTCCAATAGTGGATGTAGTATTAGAAGTAGATTAGAATGCTACTAAAATAAAAATAGTATGATTACAAAATTTGGTTTTCAGAAATAAATAAACAAACATTTTTACACAATACTCGTAAGTTTTAAATCTTTCTGGTTAAGTTCTCTACCATTAACAAAAACTCTAGTGTTCAATGTAGCACATTTTTTGGGCATTGGAAGGTCAAATTCATCTATATATGGCTTCAAAATGGTAACAATCGAGTTGACTTTAGGGGTCAAACAGATTAATTGAATTGAATATGAACTCAAAATGTTGAGAAATTGAAACCGATCTCGATCTCACAAGGATAGTTATAAGGCAAAGAATCATACCTGGTTGATTAAGAGGAAATATATGATGGGCATTCTAACTAGTGCTAAAAATAGTGTTAATGTCTGACTTTAAAGGTCAAAACAAACCATAATCAGAATAGTTGAAGATTCTTACCTTTGACCTCCAAAGTCAAACAAGGAATTGCGATAATAATATGATAAAATTGTTGTTAATAACAGGGAATCGTGAGCGTTAAATACTCAATGCCAGATTATGTGCGGGTTTCTGTTTGTAGACACCTTCTCTCTCATATATCTGTTGCAAATCCCTCTAAGGTGCTTACTTTAGCCACATTATGCGTCTTTCATTGCAATGCCAAATTTATTTTTAATCTTTTCCTGTACTAATTCTCAAATAATCAAGATTTGTGAACACTCAAAACACCATCTCTTGCAATCCGTTTTATTAAAGCTGATTATTTGGTTTTGAATTGATTTTTAAGAGGATCACAATAGAGGAAATCAAGAAACATCCATGGTTTTTGAAAAACATGCCAAAAGAGTTTGTTGAATGCGAGAAAACAAATTATGAGAATGCAAACCGCGACCAATCACTCCAAAGTGTTGATGAAATTAACTGAATCATACACGAGGCAAAAGTTCCCGGAGAAGGCGGGTCCACCACCACCGCTAACGGGAACTCGGGAAGCTGACAGATATTGGGGGGTCAGTCGATCCCGATGATGAGGAATTCGATTTGGAAAATCAAATTGATGAGAGTGGGGAGTTGGGGGACTATTCAGGTCAAACTTGAAGAAGAATCTTGTTGTTGACCAATATGTGATTTTAGTTTTGTATTTGTCTGCAAGACATTCATATGATCATATTGTTATATGTACTATGGGCAAATAAGTCAAGATTTAAAATCTTGAGTTATGAGGTTGTTTGGCATGGTGGTTTGAAAATAATTAAGCTACTATTTTAAAAAATAAATAAGAATTGTTAAAGAAATCTAAACAAACAACTTAAAGGTAAAAGATAAAATCAAACAATCTTTCGTAAAAACATTTTGATGAAGTTATCAGTTTTGATATGTGTATTCTAAACTTATTTACCAAATTGGTACAAAAAATTATCTTTATGTAATTGTGCATGAAAGTATGTATATATACATATGTGCATATAGTTATGATTATTTCTATGTTATAAATATCTACAGACATGTAGATTCATTGTAATTCACTATAAATAAACTTAACTTTTTTTAATAAAAGTTTTGATGAATCAATACCATAAAGTTCAAATTATTTTTGTTAAAATATCAAAAGAAAAAAAGAATCATGATACTAAATGTTTTTGGCGACTCATTTAAAAAAAAGAAGGTTATAATGTTAAAAGTAGAATATATTAAAAAAATGAACATATAAGTGGTACAAAAAAAATCCAAATTTCTAGTTATTTCAATCCCAAGGTAATATGAATGTATACGTAATTCAAAACATCAAAGAAAATACATATAAAAGAAAATACAACTGTGCATGCAGTAACTTGCTGCCAGAAGTAACAACTATTGTGAATAAACCATATTGAGGACTAATTCTATACGATAAATTTTAGGGACTGATAAACAGTCGTTAATATCTCTTATTTAAGACCAAATTTCAGTCGTAAATATGTTGGTGTCATTTAGCTTTTTACAGGGAAACTTATTGGATATTGAATTTTAGTCTTAGATATGTTTCATCTATAATAAAAAAAAAGACGCAAATGTATTGGAGACTAATACTCTTTCTCCGATATAGAGGGACATATTAGGCACTGAATATCGGTTCTTAATATTCTCTAGATGGACAAAATTAGAGACCGATATTTAGTTATGAATGCCTTTTGGTATTGGAAATGACCGGTGACTCACTTTCAGTGTCCAATTATAACATATCATTATTCCTAAGATAATAATTTTATTAACAACTGATTACAATATTAATTAATTAATAACAATTTCTTATTCTTTTTGTAGATTTTAATTGCAACTTGATTTATATTATTGTATGTAATAAATTCGTTGATATTATAATATTACATCCTGTACTTTTTAATAACAAAAGCTCAGACACATGCTATCACATTGGGAAATGTATCATCATTACGCTCTAAGAACATAAACGAGGTAATCTGACCTACCCGTCTAACCCCCTAACTCAATCCAGAATAAAAACAATTATGATAGACTCCAACGCATGAACTCTTATAAAAAAGTAATGCAATGACTATTGAGACAAATGATTTTGATTATCATAAAATTATATAATTTATCTGTCAACCCGTGTCTATAACCTAGTAACTTAATATGTCTGAATACAATATGATATAATCTATAATCCTAATATATAATATTAATCTTTTTACACTTATTTTCCTTCCAAATCTTTTACTGAAACTCAATTAAATTATTAGATTAAATAATAACTATTTCTCATGCATACTTTATAATTTTGTACAACTAATCAACTATATAAAAGTTCCCTACAAAATTTGAATAAGTAGTCAATGAAGCAATTTTCCCTCTCAATTCCCTAAAATTTCACCAAATTCCATATTCCCGCTTCTAATTTCAAACCGAATCCTCATAGCCCTCTCACCGACAACTTTGATCGTTTTGTTTTCTCTGTTCACCGTGGCCCGTGGCTTTGCCAACCATTCCTTTCCTCCCTTAAATTATGTGCAGGTTTTAAGGTTGCCTGCTCTTTAGCATATCACGGTTTTAAGGTTTGTCTTCATCTTACCCTCCTCAGACCCTACCTTTAGGTGGGATATACTGAGTACGATGATGATGATGATGATATTACGACTGTTTGTTAGACTTATATCGATTCATGATTTAGGGTTTCATAATTTACATATTTCAAGCTGAATTGCGTTCTTAATTTTCGCATGGCTACTATTTAATTTTCTAACTTCTGATCTTGTTTAACAGGTATATCTATACTCTATCATCGATGAAGGAAAATTAGGGGGGTGTTTGGATTCCCTTTATGTGAGCCTATAAAAATTAATCCGTTTGACTTTTTTGTTTTATTAACTTGTTGGGCCTTTTTACATAATTGGTTTGTGTGCATGAGTTTCGGTTCCTGATTTTCATTTGGATTATTGGTTTTTAGAGGTGTCATCATTTACTCTTCAATCTTCAGTAGAGTTGGAGGGTCGACTCCTGTTGGAATTGCGACATACATCGTAGTACAATGAGTTTCTATACGAATTCAAGCTGGAGCTTGGTGTTTTAGAAGCGATAAAGGTTAAAAAGGTTTAATTTTTCTAATTTGTATTATGTAGTTATGATTTTTTTAGTTTGTTCTTTAATGGTAAAGCAAAGGAAGTACATTCCCAAGGTGGTTGGTTTGGAGATAAATTCATAATATCATTGTTGTATTCATGGATTTATGTTTACATTTTATCTTATTCTTTATAGCTGGAATGTTCGATTCATGCACTTTCTCTTATACCATTATTAGAGTGGAGGGAGTTCCCACATTTTTCTCCACTTTTCCCCGCTGACACATCAGCGTTACACCAGCTTCTTCATTTTTTCCTACTTTTCCTCACTTTTCGCGTTATCGTCTCATTTTTTCCCACTTTTCCACCTCATCACATATTTAATATTTATTAAATATAAACAATATTCAAATATAAAAAAAACTTTCATAAATAAATAAAAAAATACAAACTATTATAAAATAAAAAAAGACAAAAAATTACAACTAAAAATTATCATCCCAACCCCACTTTTCGGCGATCTCACGTTTACGGTCTAGGATCACTCGTAGCTTCGATCCTTTGAAACCTTTTGTTGATACTGTCTCGCGAAGAACCACCATAGGATGAATCGCCTTCCATTTTTTTATAAAAATATTGGTGTGTTTATAGTATTTGGTGTGGATGAAATGAGAAAATGATTGTGCATTTATAGGGTAAAAAATTAAATTTTTTTTTAAAATCCAACGGCTAGTAAACCACCCCCACCCCACCAACGGCTCTATTTTCTCCAAGGGTCAAACGGCTAGTTTTTACCGAATTTGCCCACCCCGATTCCGGGGGGACGGTGTTCCCGGACGGGGAATGTGTCCTCTTATAATGAGATCTTTGTGCTAATCTTTGTATATTTTGGGTTTATGTAATATTTTGAGCCAGTTACCAAAGTTTTGATAAGCTTTACAAATTAAGAGCTACTAGAAGAGAATCTGTTTATTTTCATTTACTATTACTATTCTTTGTTATCTTAAATATCATTTCAATTAAGAGATTGACGTTGCAACCTATGGTAATTGCACACCTCTTACTGAAGATCTGTCTTTGACACAAGAGGTAATCAAACAAGAGCTCACAAGCGATGAAGAATTTGAAATTTTTTGGTATGATGGTATTTATCCTTTGACCGTTGAATCTGGCACTTCATTTAATTGTTGTTATCAACTTATCATGGTGGTGTTGGTGAGAATGATGGTGGTGAGGATGATGGTTATGAGTATGATGGGATCATGTTGGTGAGAGGCTATGGATTAGACGTGTGAGAAACAAGTATGTTTTTAATTTTAAATTTTAGTTTATGTTGTTTACTTATGTTATTAAAATACTTACTTAGTTATTTCTAAATTATAGGTTTGGATGTTTAAGTTTCATAGTTCACTTGCATACGATGATGTTTAAGTTTCATAGTTCATGTACTTTATTTTAACTAATTATATATTCGTGCGAGTTGAACTAATACTGATTAATTGCATGGTGTGGGTAAGATTAAGTGTCCAACTAACTGGAAAAGAAACGTACGATAACTAAGTAGGATGAGTAAACCTTATGTATTATATATCTTATAATACATTATAGGTTAAAGATGTTTTGAGCCAAGTTAAAAAATCGCTTGGAACATATGCAAAGAGAAGAGGAAAACAAGCGGACTGAGAGACACTAAAAAGAAAGGGAGGAATTCATGAAAAGATTTGTGGATAAGTAGCTTCTTGTTTGTTTGGTATTTTATTATGTTGAAACATGTATTATGTTTTTTTAAAAGATTTGTTATGTAGTTTAATGATTAATTGTATTGTTAAAGGATTGCTATATATATGTAGTTACTTTTTTTGGAATTGTTTTACGATTTTATGCAATTATGCTTAATTCTGGAAAAAAAATTCGTTTCAACTTAAGGTTGTGTTGGAAATTTGTAGGAAAAAAATGAGATGTTTGTCGAAAAGTAAAAAAATGTTTATTTGAAACTCATCGGTAAACTAGACAAAAAAATTTCAAAGTTTGTCGGAAAGTTGTCGGTAAAAATTTGTTTGTAGGAAAGTTGTTGGTATAATCAAGTTAATACAAAAGAGTTACTGAAAATAATTTGGTTTGCTACAAACAATATTTGTCGGTATTTGGTGGGAATGTTCATTTGAAATTGGTAAGAAATATTTTTCCTACCAAGGTTTTTCCAACAAAACTTTTTTGTAGCTATTCTGTCGCTAAGTAGCTTTTCCGACTAATTTCCGACAAATTTGTTTGTCAGAAACATCTCAGTATTTCAGTATTACCTATAAGTGAGCCAAAGCAGCAACCACGTCAGCTGGAGTAAACTTTAGAATTCTTTCATCTAAAGAAATACAAATAACAATTGAGTTTTTTTTTAATAAACTGTTGTTTGTTTGCAACTGTATTCCCCCATAAGTGCATGTATGATGTTTTCACACCCCCTTAAAAGACGTTGCGGTTGCGGAAGCGACTTCGGGGTTCGAGGGTGCGACCTTAATCGGGTCAGTAACACATGTGGTAACATCAGAGGTTCTATTAGTCAATATAACCATACATGCCCGGGTTCCATCCAAGCACCTGCTCCAGCTACTTAGTTCCCTGAAAGGAAAAATTGAGTTTGA
>WOUH02051525.1:0-11281 GCA_009936405.2 Stevia rebaudiana
TTCAGGGATACTAAGTAGCTGGAGCAGGTGCTTGGATGGAACCCGGGCATGTATGGTTATATGGACCAACTCCGACCGGATTAAGGTCGCACCCTCGAATTCCACAAGTCGCTTCCGCAAACCGTTGACCGTTTCGAGGGGGTGTGACATGTCATTTGATCGGAAAAACGCCTCCGGGCACCTATCCACGATGTTATTATTCCTGCAAAACGGCAACCAAATCTTCGCAAACTGTGCAGCTTCAAAGAACGCAAAAACTTACCGGTGCATATGGGCCGGAAAAAAAACCGTCGCCGGTGAATATGGGTCGGAAACAAACCGTAACCAGAAACAAACCGTCACCGTTCCATCAGCCTTGCAGAATCATCTTCTCCGGTGAATATGGGTCGGAAACAAATCGTAACTCCAACATTGAATACCTCGCAAGAAATTTGATTTCTGAACCGTCGTCTGGGTTAATCTTGGTTACCTGTTGAACTCTCATAACGTCGGATGTACTCGCTGCTTCGATTCGATTAAACACTGGAAGTGTGGGTTTCTGGTTTTTGGCGCAATGGAGATGAAGTGTTCGTGTTTATGTGAAAGAGAAAAGAGCTTCTGATATGTATCACTGTTTAGTCTGAAAAGCATACAGTGATATGAAAGCAAATCAAACCCAACATCGAAGCTTTCAAAAAAATGGAATACCCAAAATACCCTTTTCTTATTTGTTTTAATACAAAAAAACAACCAAAAAAGGGATTCAAGATTCTTTTTCATCTGAATCATTGGATTAAGAAATCAACGTCCTGTATAGGGTTCATGAGTTTTCTCAACTGAACAAGGTTTTCGTTATATCCACCCCATATACATATATATATATATATATGGGATTGAGATCAAATGAAAATCACTACAAGTTGTAAAAATCGTGAAAACTATTACATACCGATATTTTTTTCAATTTTTTTTTAAGAATTTTAGTTATAAGGCTGAAAATGTAAAAAACAAAAAAAAAATAAAAAAATATATGTAGATCGCATTTTACATATATGTAACTTGTATATTATATGTACGTATATAGTATGATTTACATATGTGTACATACATGTAAAAACCTGACATGCATATTTTTTTTATTATTTTTTTCTATCTTTTAAACATTATAAATAATAATTGTAAAAAAAAATTTAATCAAAATTCTTTAGTATGTAGTAGTTTCACGGTTTTTACAACTTTTAGTGGTTTTCATTTGAACCCTCACATATATATATATATATATATACTAATCGAGCAAACTCAATCGAACCAAACCAAACTGAACCGAGCACCTTTTCAACCGAGCTTAAACTAAACGAGCACATTTCGAACATTTTTCGAGCGAACACCGAGCGAGTTTCAAGTTTTGAACAATTTGGATAGACCTACTGGAAACGTTATGGACGTAAATTGTTAAAGGTGGACTTAAACCGTTTAATTCTTGCAAATCTCAGACAGGAAAATCGCACTTACTATATTTAAATTTTAAATTTAACATTTCTTAAATTTGCATAATTATCAATTGTATTTACGGAATTTATATTCAAAAGTTTCTAATGAATAATTTTAAAATCTCAAAGCATAATTTATATTTATAAAAGTATAAACATTTATTTTTTTAGTATTTATAGCATAGTAGGTTAATATATATATGCAATGATGTCATTGATGATGTTAGTGATCGAGTTCCCGTTTAGGGTGTCTTGTGAGGATGAAATATTATTTAGAGTAACGGAAAAGAGATTATTGGTTGGTGATGTATTCTCTCTAATGAGCCTTTATATAGACACCCAACGGGACACCCTAAATATTTTATTAATAGTAATTATGTTCATCAAATAATTACCAAATATTATATATGGGTATTTAAAACAATTGATCTATTATTTTAAATGATACCTAAGGACGTATTGATAAACGTGAGCCCAACAAGAGTAATATAATAAGTATCGGTTATCGGTTAATGCAATTAATAATCTGTTGCTCAGGGGCGGTTCTAAGAGGGGCTCAGGGTTATCCCTGGATACCCCTCAACTGATACGAGTAGTGTAAAAAAATTGCTTTCTATATATCCGGATACCCTTAATCAAATATTCTAATACCCCTCAAATTAAATTTAGAAACCCAACAGTCCTAAAATTTTATTCAAATCATAAAATTTTATGAAAAGATTCAAGATATCTATGAAAATCACATTGTATTAATGTATTTTGAAATAAGTAAAAGTGGAACCATATTTTGTAAAATCTCTAAACTAAAAGGGCCAAAGGGGTTACTGTGAAAAAAAAAATGGGAGTCGACCACCACCACACCACTGTTGGCGACAAAGACGAAAAGGAGGGAGGGACTCCGGGGGCGACGAAGAAGCAAACGGGTTTGCTAAGATCTTGAAAAAAGTGGCTAATTTCTGTGAAATAAACAAAATGTCATTACTAATAAACATCATTTTAAAGTTGAATTTTATAATTCGTTTTGGATATGCAAATTCAAGAAATGGAAAATTGGTTCCCTGGGGTATCAACTAATTTGATAGACAATATGGCGGGTTTAAATCTTCGTGATTGGTTTTATAAGTTTGACACATCTAAGATAGTGACATTTTCTTAGATGTATCTGAATGACTTTAGTATGACAAAAAAATGGTGTATTTGGGTGATTAATATCTTTCATCACTTTGTAAATGAAGATGATAGATTTGCAAAACTTGATGGAATATATGAACTTGCTCGTCTTATGGTGGAAACCGGAAAACATCTTTTGTTTCCTTTTGTTTATCGGGTACCGAAACTGGCGTTGGTTTTACCGGTTGCAACTGCAACCGCTGAAACATGCTTTTCTAAATTGAAGTTTATTAATACAGATTTACGCAATCGAATGAGTGAGGATTTTTTGAACAGTGCTCTTATTTGTGTAGTCGAAAGAGATACATTTTGATAAAGTAACAGAAGCAGGTGTAATAGCTCAATTTCAAGTGACGAAATGTCGAAGAACAGAGATCTTTTAGGTATTTTTTGAACCTTAATTATTTATTAGCGTTTTTTTTATTTTAACTTAAATGTACGGGATAAAAAAATTCAGATACTAAAACCAAAGTTTTAGATCTAGCAATGCTGATGCTAACCGTCATTTATTTTCCAAGTAAATTATTGTATATCATCCAAAAGGGATTGACACTAAATTTCTCTACTAGGATATTCAAATACTTCATAATCATGTTAAATTCTTGACCGGTTATTGTAAATATAAGAACTTCTTTAATAAAGTTCTTCATACTTCACACGTACTTTAAAAGAGATAGATATTACAACACTAGGCCTTTAGTAAGCGACATTGGTTAACATTCCTAAAATATTTCAACTCTTATAACATACTACGTTCCTAAACACTTCAACGCTTACAGCATACTACGTTCCTAATACTCTTCAACGCTAATACCTCCACACACAAACACACACATAACTTGATTATTTAATAACACTCATACAATTTGATATCCATTTCAAGTCGAAAATAGGAAGAACCTTGTGCAACATCAGTGCGAAAAGTAGCAATCCCTCGTGTCATAAAGAAATCGCCAGTGCCACCGACCACAGAAAGATCTCTTGTGGTTTCACCCATCATATCCGCACCCATAATGTTAATTGTACCTTTATCTACCGTAGAATTGAATATCAACGTGTAAGCAAACCAAGCATTAGCTTCGGTTTTCATATCATAGAAGTAAAATCCTTGGGCTCGAGCCAAGGGGGGAGATAAGAGGTGGTTGTCTTTGGTGATGGGATCATCAAACACCACAAGCACCCCGTGCCCGAAATTCCCAAGCTTTGTAGTGTTGGTGACGCTTGCTGATGTTGCATTAACGGCATTGGTGCCGTTGAAGATGATGTCATGATAGTAGAGAACAAATCGCTTGCAAGGTTTCTTCTCGTCTAGTTCTTTCGAGTGAGCAGTTACCGAAAAAGGGTGTAGGAACAGGAGTGAAAAGGAAATGAAAAGAATGTGTTCGTAGAGTATACGAGCCATTGCTAGTTTGAATTTGTGTTCAACAAATTGAGTTTCTTAGTTCCATATATATAGTGAGAAAAAGTAACTTGCTTTAGACTTGTGTTGTGCATATGCCACACTTATAAAATCACAATATGGGATAAAGAAAAATCAATAAAAAGGATTTCCTACATATGAAATAAATTACGATAATACTTTTTTTCTTAGCGTTTGCATTTGTATCAAAAGTAGATAAATAAAAGTGATCTTTACAAAAAAAAAAAAAAAAAAAAAAAAAAAAAAAAAAAAAAAAAAAAAAAAAACATATCATTCCATACACTTTCATGTTAATTAGGACAAAACATGTTAGGTAGATGTCTAAAAGATGTGAATTTAGAAGCAGATAAAAATATGAAAATGTATAAAATCAATATATTTATTTACATACTTTGGTATTAAATGGTTTTTTTGTTATACTTTATACAGACTTTAAACATATTCTTAAGAGAAAAATTATGAAAAGAAAGAAGTACAGTTCAACTGATATTTCTTCGATCTACGGGTTTGTTAATATAATATATTTAAATCATACTTTTCTTATATGATATAATCATAAACGTGACTCGTGAGTGAAAAAAAATGGTATCCCAATTCGTATACTAACAATTATGATGAAAAACAAAGCCTACCCTTTTCATATGAATCTAAATATCAAAACTAATGTTTTAAATACTTAACCCCGGATAACAAACTGGACATCTTATGATTGGTTCAATAGTCGAACCGGTGGATTGATCGGATTGGATTTAAGAACCGGATGTCATATTTCCTTTTTCAATATATTAAAAATAACAATCATTTCTATGTATTTAACTTTAAATAATATTAGTTTTTTATTCAGTTTAATTTTCTTAAAAGTTGCTCAATAAATTTTCCTCGGTAATAACTATATTTATACAATGTTATTACCAACTTAGCATTAAATGGTTGGTTTTCATCCCACATTTATGCAATGTTGAAAGTTGAAACCATTACCCTCTTTCACGGTCACAATTTTATTTTTTTTGAAAGATTAATATCATAAAAACCACAAAACCCCAACCTGAAAACTAAGCCGGAGACGAGACAGAGGAGACAAGACAATCACATAATTACAAATTTACATCAATCGGTCCAGGTGACCGTAGAATATCTAGATCTATTTTTAAACCAAAGAAACCCCAAAGATTTTATCTTGCTAAACGTATCATCCATTTTGACTTGGTTACCCGTGAACCTGGTGTTGTTTCTCGCCCTCCAAATGCAACAACATGAGATGATGATAATGCCTTGAATGGCTACATTCTCGGCATCCCTTTTCCCACAATAAGGTCCCTGACAGATCGAGAACGCAAAAAAGGTCACAAGTTAAACTATGTTCTATTTGGAAGACCTGTTCACCGGTAATTGAACCCGGTTTGCAAACAAACCAGTTGGTTAATTTAACCATCGTTTTATAGGTGTTAACCGTACCGGACCGTCTCTAAACAACTGGTTTCTTGGTCAACCGACCGATCCGATTTTTAAAAACTCATTAAAACTATCAACACGTCAGCTAAATTTGAATAAGAAAGAAACTTAATTTCATAATTAACATGTGTGTTTTGAACGTTATAATACTTTATTGTAAGGTACAAAAGCTACAGTACGCAAATAAGAGCATTAAGTTTTCCTCAGGCGCTTTTGGTTCGGTACGTGAAAGACAACATGAATGTGAGCATGACCATAAAGAAAGAATATTCTCATTGAACTGATAAAGTCGGTTAATACTGAGAAATGCAATAACTTTTTTCACTTTTCATGGGAGTACATACTATAATAAAAACCATGTGTGGACAAAGAGTTGATGAGATAAGGTGCAAGCGTTCATGGTTTGGTTCGCATCGTAAAACCGTCCAAACCGTAATTTTTTGTTTTACGTCGGTTTTTTCATTTATCTTTTGGTCGGTCTAAAAATATTTAACCGTAATGAATGTTTGGTTACAGTTTCTATTAAAAAAATCGATCGTATAAACTGGATTGTGTTATTATTTTATTTTTAAATAATATATATATGTATAGGGTAAGTATGAATACCTACTTGAGTTAACTAAACCCTAAAAAACATTATGTAACTTATTATTATTTATAAAATAAATGCGTTCGAGGGGTATTTTCTTCATTTTTAAAAAATAAAATAAAAATGGACCTATTTTTTTTTAAATAATAAATACAAAATATAGAATAAAATTTTGGTTTTTATATTTTCATTAGATGTGTTACATATGTAACATGCACTTTTACATATGTAATCTAAGAGTTTACATGCATAACATGTTTTTTTGTATGTAAATTTATCTAAAAACTTAACTTGTCCACATGTTACATAATACACGGCTTCTTCCTCATCGGTTAATCCTTACCCCATTCCCGCCTCGACCTCGTCCTTGTATATCTTGAATTCATCTTCCATTTTGTCTTCAAGTGGGGAAGTAATTTGTATAGTTATGCCACAACAAGTAATCTTTCAAGCAAATGGGCATCTCTTCGGTCGGAAAAGTGAGTCTTGTTCTTCGTAATGATATAACCTCGTCACTAAAAGCAAATGCAGATTCTGAAGCTACCGTAAAAGCTTGGATGATTAATATATCTTGGACCATAGAGGATAGAATTGAGAATTAATCTTCCTTACCTTTTCACTAAGCCAAGAAATAAAAAATTCTAAAGTCTTGGGCACTTATAACGGACAAAAAGTTTTTGCCAATATATATTCCAAGTCCGCCTTGGAGTGTTGCCTTGTTGTCGTTATTTTCATTCATTAAAATATTATATAAATCGGTGTATGGATCATGACTACTACTTGAACTTGTCTCATTTCTCACTAGTTTGTGAATATTTGATGTTGTTTCATATTTTACAGGATAAACATTAAAAATACTCGAAGGTTGCTAAATTTTGTTTTTAAAGTTTGACTATATAATGGGTCATCATCATGTAAATCTAAGTAAAAAATTATCTTTTCACGTAAAGTTTGTATCACTAGTCTACGTCCTGACCCGAGTAGCATGGGGACGTGGAATCCAGTGTGAATCAACAAGGACAACCTTGTAAGACTAAATACTCCTAGGTGACTGGTGCCGAAGTAGTACCGTGAGGGAAGGGTGAAAAGACCCCCATCGTGTAGAGAAATAGAACAAGAAACCGTAAGCTCCTAAGTGGTCGGAGGAGCCCGGGGCTCTGACCGTGTGCCTGCTGAAGAATGAGTAGACGACTCATACCCCCCCCCCCCCCCTCGGGCGGGCGGGTAACATTTAGGCAAGGATTCAACTCGGCGGCACAAGCAATAACCGGGGGCATTTCTTTGAAATGTTTGTAAGTTTTCTTTCATCGGCTGATTCATATCACTAAATGTTTGCCTGTAAATGAAAATTCAATTAATTTTGAACACATTATATCTATTTGGTTAAAGTACTAAAGGGCGTGTGGGATAATAAACTCTTGATAATAACGTTGTGCTTTTGAAAACATAAAGCATCTTTGATTTTTTTTCTGTTATTTCACAACCTGAGAAACTAAATTGTGTAGCCTGACCCTTTTCGACAAGAATATTACGAAACACCATTAGACTTTCCTATTGTTTTATAGCATTCTCAAATATGTTACATGCCGAATGCTATTTTGTATGCATGCCTCAATTATGACCTAAGCTAATGGAATTCGTTTCATTACACAAAAAAAGACCATAGTTACTTTGTTTATTGTTTGAGCTAAAATGCCATGTAACATTTGTTTGAAAGTCTCTTTTGTTGTTACAATAATTTTTAGCCTTGAACGATCAAGTTTATGATGTGTGTAACACATCGACTATGAAAAAAAAAATGTTACAGTTAGGTATGTATTTCAATTTAAGTTGTTGTATCGCACACGTATTATTTGACGCGTTATCAAAAGATTGAGATTTTTTTTTACTAATTGAAATGTTTTAATTACTTTCTCTAACACATGAAATGATTTCTCACCTCTGTGAGGATAATTAAACATTCAAACGCAATCGTATATTTCATCATTTGCCATGCATCTAGTTGTACCAAGTGAGTGGTAGGTAACAAAAATGCACGAGTTGGGTGAACCGTGTGGAGGCAACCAAACATCACAAGTTAATTTAACACCGGTATGTAAGTATAAAAATATAAAATCATTTCATTTTAGCCTTTTTCCTCCTTTTAAACAATTTCTTCTAAGAGTGGCACGACTCACGTGTGAATAACGAGGTTGAAGAGTTTGTTAAATAAGTCAAGTTAAACTGCTCGTTGTCATGTGCTTGAATCACTAAATGCGCATTTGTTTCCTAATAGCAACAACGCTAAAATAAAACTAATTCCCTTCGTTCATCATTAAAGCTTGACCCAAGGTTGGTTGTGTTATCAAAACCTTGCAATATTTCATCTAGATGTATTTTTTCAAAGTAGAGTTTGCCTCTTTTGAAGCAAACTACCTCAGAACTTGCAACGCGTTCGGCCTGCTCAACATCACAAATAAATTATAGTTGCACCATATTTTCAGGTTCCTCTTCGTAAGAATAACTTCAACGACATGAAGAGGCTACCCTAATGGTCCAGAAATTTGATTTTTTCTATCAGCTCAAAAAGAGCCTTTGGAACCAGTTTAAAATCGGTTTGAGGAACCAGTTTAAAATCGGTTTGAGGAACCAGTTAAGGCTTATTCAGTTTGCAACGGCTATATGCCAAACTGGGAAGGAACCGGCGGATCAGCCCGAGTTTGATTTGTTTGGGAAAAACCAGTTTTCGAAGATGATTCAGTTTGGATACCCAAACTGTGTTCTTTTTTTGCCCATCTATTGAAGGTTTAATTTTAACTGTATATGGCTTGTACAAACCACACTAAATAGCAAAACTTTCATTTGGGCTTTACAAAGCAGACCATTCGACCCATTTTAACTATTTACGGCTTGTATGACCCATTTTAATTGAGTGATTTACTAACCTCCCAAGCTTCTACGGTATCTTCGGAATCCGCATTTTCTTTTAGTGACAGGGTATTATTGTTGCGAAGAACAAAACTCACACCGGAGGCGGTAGAGATGTGCATATGCTTAAAGGATCACTTGGACGCGATCGATCGTATTCAAGATGCTACGTCACTTGAAGATGAAATCGAACTTGAACGTAAAGTGCTTGATGAGGAGGTCGATGAAGGCCTTTCTACCGGATTATCCGAAGAAGAAATGAACGAGGCCGCAAACCCTTAGCAACATTAAGACCACGACAAAATGAGAACGTTTATTTTTAAAATTAATGAAATTGTTTGCGTTTTATTTTTTGTTTTCTCTATGTAAGATATTCAAGATAAATAAAGATTGATTTTTATGTTATTTGTTACGATTTAACCGTTAGGAGAAAAAAAAGACAGAACCGGTTTAAGAGAAGAACTGGTTCCGGTTTGGAACCGAACCGGTTAGACCGGTTCCGGGTATTCATATAGTGGAACCGGTTCCGGTTTGTGGCAAAAACCGGTTGGTGCCGAACAGTTATCCATAGAAACCGGTTTGGAACCGGTTCCGGTTCCAAAAAAAAACCGGTTTGATTACCTCTACCTTGTCGTGAGTTTGTTACTTTGTACCATTCTTTTGGCAAAATAAATAGGCTTGGTAACCGTTCAAAACAAGTTGAATTTAAAATATGCCTGTTCAACTTGGCTCAGAACATGCTCTATACCTAAATTCTTTTATTTAATAACTAGGTGAGTACCAATGTGACTGTCCTAGAGGTATTCTTATCACTTTTCAGGTGAAGGTCTAGGGTTCAAAACTAAGTCAGAGCAGCTGGTCAGGGGGTTTACTGTAAAACTGGTTTTCTCCTGGATGCGAGTGAGTTTGCTAACACCTGGGTCTTTGCTATAGAGGAGTTAGTAGCCTACTGTGCTCGCAGCGTATCCTGTGACCCATTCGAGCTATGAAGAGACATGGCATACAAGTTTGATGCTAAACATAAATAACTAGGTGAATAGGTGATTACTATTAAATACGCTTTACACAAACTTTATTATACAATGTTAATATATTTAACGAGCTAAAAATATAAATCAACGTTACCTCTCTATAAGTTAAGTTTTTTTAACAGCAAAACCAAATTGAATAGAAAAAGATCCGGCAAGACGCCAGATCTAAAAAACAATCATATAATTAAGTGTTTTCTCATTGTTGTGTTATATATGCGACTACAAATGTTGATTCTAGGTATTTTGAAAAACACTAACATAGAAATTTCCTGGATGATTCTATTTCTTAATCTTATCCACCCCTTTTTCCTCGAGAAGGTATATAGATAGAAAAAAGTGTTAAATGTTTTAGAGACAAGTAAAAAAGTGTCTAGGGCCATGAATAGAATTGTGAAAACCGCATAGGCATCGTAAGTAGTGAGCGAGAGAAACAAAGATATATACATAACCGTGTTTCGTATCCATTCAAACCTATTTGTAAACATGGATAATGTAGCTCTTGCATGTCTCAACAAATTATTAATTTTTAAGTAAACACGCTCCTAGTATGGTTAAGTTTGCATAAGGATGCCTATAGTCATGTGTTGGTTATGCGTTTGGAAAAATGCTAGCTTTATGTTGCAATATTCATTTTCTAATGTTTATAGGTAGATATTGCTTTGGGTCAAATAATCAGTTTAATTATATTACACTAGCTAAAATAACTTATTATAAAAAGGTAAAATAGATTTACATAATTAACCATTGAAACATTATCTTCTACAACTTGTTGCGTGATGTGTTTTTCCAATGTTACCAACACATGAATGGTTTTATAATTTATACTTTGTTTTAGGATTTTGGAACATCTATATACCAGGAGACCATATCATATTAGGTATGATCAGCAATTGTGTTTTACGATCCACATAATACACACATTATTTATATAAGTATTATTGTTAAATCTAATTTTTTACTTACTGTTTCCTTATATGACGTGATGGACAATATTGTAATTTGTAGGTGCTCATTGGAAATTAGGTCACGAAAACTTAGATGTCAGCTACTCAATACTCTAATCTTGTATTCTTGTGATAGAATCAAATTGAGAGAAAACAGAGAAGAAAGGAATTCGATCAATCAAGTTGGATTGTTATGATTGTTTACACGCTTTAAGACTATCTGGTGTGGAGCCGTCATGGGGCGTTTCCCCCGCCCACGACGCCCCCAAAACGCCCAAACACCGCCCCGCCTAGGCGTT